>JAOTNS010001218.1:0-189716 GCA_028476615.1 Culter alburnus | reverse complement strand
CATGCACAAACAGCTACATTACACTCTAAAGGAAAAGATGAAAACGCATCATATGACCCCTTAAATAAATACATCACAAACACTTTTCAAGCTCAAGATTTCACAAAAAAAGTTTCAGATAATAAAAAATAGATTGATTGTTGATTGGTAACAATTAATCTATTTTTTATTATCTGAAACAAACAATATTTTTAAACAGTGGAACATGTTCATAGTTAATGAACTAAACCTGGTTACTCTGCCAGAGCACCTATGTGGACTTCATACATCTACTAAAAAAGTTAAAGGTGCTCTATGTAAGTTTTTGACTGTACTAAAGTATAAAAAATACCATAATATGTTTCCAGATATTTATTAAACATGCTCAGTTCACATACTCATTTCTCTGAAAACCATTGCTACAGCCAATTGTTTTACTTTGAAATTTGCGTTCTGTGTCGGCATTTCTGTTTTTGTTTTGGTCTGTGCCAGTTTACCCAATAGTATTTCGCCCCCCGGGAAGCCAGTTAGCGGAAAACACATGCAGCGAATTGCAGCCATGGAAGCCAGAGAACAAACTGGGTCAGAGATTGGCAGATTCTAGCTGACCTAAAAAGCCTAGGCATCCATCTAAAAAAATCTCTATGAACGAGAACATATTAAAACATGATATCAACTCATCATAAATCAATAAATCAACTAATTATCTTACAGTGTGTAATTTCCTCGCCTTCCAATGTCAATTGAGCTCGCTCCTTTTGCGTGTCTTTAAACTGGAACCCGCGAGAGCGTTGAGTCTGACGAGGAGGGGGCGGGGCAAACAATATTTTGAATTTGGCCTGCAATACCCATTTCAACCACTAGCTGTCATTCTTACACAGAGCACCTTTAAGTTAATGGTGAGAAAAGCTCATTTGCCACTCGGTTTGATATTTTTTTTATCTAATGCAATGAAAATAATATAATTTGAAAAAGTGTCAGTTAAGTGTCCAAATACTTTTTGGGGGTCTATACTGTATATTACATCTCAGCTTTCTATTTTTAGTTAGAGCTCCCTCAAGATGGGTGACTGGAGCGCATTGGTAAAACTTCTTAACAGTGTGCAGGCCCACTCCACAGCTGGAGGGAAGGCCTGGCTCTCTGTGCTCTTCATCTTCCGGATCCTACTTCTAGGAACAGCAGTGGAGTCTGCCTGGGGTGATGAGCAATCGGCTTTTAAGTGCAATACCCAGCAGCCTGGTTGTGAGAACGTCTGCTATGACAAATCTTTCCCCATCTCACACGTGCGCTTATGGGTGCTTCAGATCATCTTTGTGTCCACCCCGACGCTTCTGTTCCTGGCGCACGTGTTCTACAAAATGCGCAAAGAGGAGAAGGCCAGACAGGCTGACGATGACAACAAGAATCGTCAAGGCTCAGAGCCCCGCAAGGTGAAGATGAAGGGTGCACTCCTGTTCACCTACATCGTTAGCATCTTTTGCAAGTCTATCTTTGAGGTGATCTTCCTGGTCATCCAGTGGTGCATTTACGGCTTCAGCCTGTCCGCTGTGTACACCTGCGAGCGTTGGCCTTGCCCCCATCAGGTGGACTGTTTCCTCTCTCGGCCCACGGAGAAGACTGTCTTTATTATCTTCATGCTGGTGGTTTCTCTGGTCTCACTTTTGCTCAACATCATAGAGCTCTTCTATGTGCTATACAAACGGAGGAAAGACCAAAACCAGTCCCCCAGTGAGCAGCAGTCTTCAGAAATCATAGAATACCAGGTGGATGAGAAGTTGAGGCCCACAAGCAATCAACAGCGTTGGGGAGCAACGGAATACATGTAACACCGCTATATATTTAGAATACAAAATATGGGCAACTGTATTCAGTTACAGGTAAAATCATTGGAAATCAAATTACAGTAACATTCAAAAAAAGTATTTTGATTACTGAATGGATTACTTAGAATTATACTGTGATTTGTTTAATTTGATATTCAGTCCATTCAGTTGGAAAGATGTGTGTGATGTATGTGGAGACAAGCCTGGGAGATTTCCAGCATATATTGCAAAACAACGTGCAGCATCGCAGTTTATCGCCACCATTGTTGTCTCATATGATAATATTTTCCATGATAATAAGAATATTAATAGATAATTAATTTAAAGATTTTTATATAAATCTATGTTCTTCTGAGAAAACAGGTGACCTTCTTAAACAAATGGTTGACTTTTCTCTAAAATTAATCTCCGAACAATTTCAGTTACACAGAAGAATATCTCAATGGCCTTTTTATAGACAGGAGGTTATTAATGCTTTTAATGCTCTAAAGAATGGTAAATCGCCAGGGCCAGATGGGTTTTGCGAGGAGTTTTAAGGAGTTTTAAGGAGTTTCAAGAGTTGCTTGTAGACACATTGCTTAATAATGTTTAATTATTCATTTGTCGTTAAAGAATTACCAAAGACCCTTAGAGAAGCTAATGTCTCGCTTACATTAAAGAAAGGTAAAAGCCCTGATTTATGTTCTTCTTACAGGCCAACTGCATTACTGAATGTGGACCGGAAATTGCTTTCTAAAATTTTAGCAATGCGTCTTGAAAAAATTCTGCCTACAATAATTGGGATTGATCAAACAGGATTTATACAGGGTAGGAATTCATCTTACTTGGTGTACTATATATTTACACCTTTAAAGGGAAATCCATAGATGGGCTAGTTCTGTCTTTGGATGCGGATAAGGCATTTGATTATATTGAGTGGTCCTATCTTTTCTTTGTTTTGGAAAAAAATTGGCCTAGGTGAAAATTTTGTGCAATGGATCAGAGTGCTGCATACAGACCCATGCTCTGCTATATTGATGAATGGCTTTAGAACTTATTTTTTTTCCTATGCATAGAGGCACCAGGCAGGGTTGCCCCTTGTCACCACTTTAATGCAATGGCTATGGAGCCTCTAGCTGAAGCAATCAGATTGGCAACATCTATTCCAGGTTTACAGATAGGACATAAACATCATAAGATTACGCTTTATGCTGATGATGCATTGCTATTTTTATCTGAACCTGAGAGGTCAGTTCCCGCTTTGATTGAGTTGATTAACTGGTTCAGTACCTTTTCTGGTTATAAAATGAATTTAGCTAAATCTGAAGCTATTCCTTGCCAGTATCTTGGCTAGGTTGGATAGCACTTGATAAGATGATTGTATTACCAAAATTATTATATCCTATTCGAATGGTTCCTATAGTATTATCAATGGGGTATTAAAGGGCCTGAATAGCTGGTTGACTTCCTTTATGTGGAGTAAACACAAGCCTAGGTTAAAAATGTCAGTACTCTATCTGCCAAGTTCTATGTGGGGGGGTTTGGATTTAAATTGGATTAAGATGTATCAGTTAAGTTCTCACCTGAATTACATTGCAGAGTGGATAAGTTAAGCATGTCTGTCTATGGCTCAGCTCCAGTCAATGCCTGAAAGCACATGAATTTAGCAATTGATGTGAATCGTATGTGTCAGTCTTGTTTTCATACAAAGTCAAACTCGCACCTGAAAATTGTGTTTTTATATGCTATGTGGTGTTTTAATATGCTTTAAGACAAACCATATGCAAATTCATAAGTCAACATCATTGCTGAGGATTTTCTATTTGAAACTGCAGTAAAAAAAAATGAAAGTCTCAAACCCGTGGTTTGAAATCGCTGACGTCAGAAACTATCTTGTAACCAATCATGTCACTATTCCGGTGGGCTTTAGCATATCATTAACCATGACCGCTATGAAGTCTAGATATTTTCTTTGATATTAAAAAAATCAGGTAGATTTGGCAATATAGCTGGTCTATGATGTATGTTATGATGAACTATATGCCTTTCTCCACTGACATTAAGATGTTCAAAGCGTTTTTAAGGATACTGATTATTAGAAGACAGCTGTCTGACTTGTGAATGTGAACATGGTTTGTAACATTAGCAACACATTATTAGCTGTTTGATAATGTAGTCAAGCTAAGGCTAATCATATTATGTTATGTGTTTGGCGTTATAAAAAGAGATACCATAGAGCAGGGTTTACCTCAGTAAGTTCACAGAATGGATCTCTTGAGCTCGTGTGAGTGAGTGGAGGCGGGGCTAATTAACATATTTATATATTTGCGTATAATAAATGAAGCAAGGGTGTAGACTAGAGTTACATTCAACCTATTTTAAGGCATGAATAACTTTTTTTTTTCACAGGAAAAACGTTTGTGTCATTTTGGTGATCAAAGATGAGTTTTAAGGGATAAAATTATTGACTACAGGGGGACTTTACCTCAATCTGCTTGCAGTCATGTCATTCTCGATGGGTACAGCTGATTGGTTCCTGCTGTAGTAACCAATTAACTTTTTTTCGTAACATTTTTACATTGGTCTTTTACCATTAAAATTACAAATATTTTTAGTCAACAGAAGGAAGTGCTTGGATAAACCATTCTTGTGGTCGCTGCACATCACGAGCAGCTAACAGCGCAATGCAGATCAGTAATGAATCACGCAGTCTGAGTCTGTTCTGTTTCAGTGGCGCTGTGTGATTGAGTAGAAGAGTGCAAGTCTGTGCTGCTGTATTTGTTGCTTTGAGGAAAAAATAGTTGCCACCTTCAGTGTTTCATATTTTCTGGTTTCAAGATCCTTATTCTCATAATGAGCTCGTATGGCTTCAAAGTGCTGCAAGAGCGATTCGAAAGCAGTCGGCTGAGTCAGTCAGTGCAGCTTCTGAAGAGCGGCTGCATGAGCTCTGTTGACAACACAGCTGTTTCATGATTGGTCGGATTCACCACGACAACGATCACGTGTGTTTCGTGTTTATTCTCACACCTTCATTCTCACACAAATCTGTATTTTTAAAACTGTTAAAGCTATTTTCGTGATGTTATATTGTGTCATGTTTATCAAAATAAAACTGATAAAAAAAAGACCCCGCTTCATTGGTATTCTAAATAGTATAGGCTTATGTTGAACTTTATTCTTGTAAAACAGATGCTGTATTAAGTAGGTACATAAGGTATTGAATGAAAATATGTCTTTGAAACATTGGTGTATTAGTCAAATATTGCATTTATTTCACTTCAGCTGTTATAAAGTATGTAAAAACACTGTGCGAGAGTCACTAAGGGAAGCAGAAAGTGTCCTTCACCGTTTTCAGCTCCTCCCCGACTGCAAGCGGCAACTCTCGCCGATCAGTTGCATCCAACCGCAGCCGATGTCGAACACGCCTATAGAAATATCTGAGGACATGAACAGCTCCAAGTACAGTGTCACATGTTGTCATCTCTTATTTACAGTAATTATGACATGGCATGAATGCAGCATAAAATAGGAAATCGAGGATAATACGGATATGACATCACTGACATGTGATGCAATGACATGGGCCATTACACTAGTTAAACTGTGTAGTTCTCTGGAGTTAAACGTTGGAAACATTTGGGATAATGTACTGTAAGTACACAAGTCATCCAAATTTATTTCAGTATTTCAATCCAAAAATCTTACATATTGTGCCTTTGAGCAGAGGAGATGAAAAAATTCTCTCTCTCCATGTATTTCTTTTAAATACGATGACTAGTTGGTGATAGAACTAGTCAAGAACTGTTTGGCTTTGAGAATTATTTTTTCAGTACCGTTCCGTTACATTTTTAAATCTTGCCAAACAGGAAAATTTAAAGTGAAGGACACATCATTCCATAGATCTGTTAGCCTTTTAGGCCAAATGGAAAGGATCCAAACTTACTTATAAGGATGTTTTCTTCAAATATCTTCATTACTGTAGAAGTAAAGAGTCATTCCCCTGAAATTTTTGAGGTAACTGGAAATGTATTGAATGAGATGAATATGCCCTTTGACTGAAACGGATCTTGTGATCTCAGCTTTGTTTGACATCAACATCATCAGCAGTACTCATGTTATGGACTCACATTGCATGTAAACAAGGAAACTCGAGTTATGTATATATTTGCATCTCTCTATTGCACCATACATTTTAAAGCTCTGTACTTGCTCTTAGACTAAGGCCCAATGCTCCAATCCCAATTGTATTTTATACCCCTTCGCCCTTGAAACAGAGTGGCAATGAGAAGGGGTGAAAATATTCCCCTTATGAAATGGGACACCGCTACACATTACATGTCATCATACGTCATCCTTAGCTCCTTTGTCAAAGGAGATGAGCCAATGTCCAAGATGCCGTTGTCAGCTGTATTTGGATGCTGCTGTTTTCAGCTCGAAAACATATGAGCCTTCGGTTTCCTCAAGCGTCCCTGGTTGAGATACAGAACATACAAGATGGGTGGATCATGTTGCATTAAGCACAAAACCATAAGCACTGTTCGTTTACATCTTGTTCGCGTATTCATGGATGTAAACACAAGAAAAGGTATGACATTCTTTCAACTTAATTTTAATTAACAATTCAACAATCTAGGAACGTTGATTTGTAACATTTAAAGAACATAAAAATGACCAATTTTCAATTAGTAGAATGTAAAATGAAGGAGGGAGACGACTGCTGCGCTGACGGACAGAACGAGCAGAGCTCCTCCCTCGTGCGCGCGAGCTATCTCTGTCTTCAAAGTAAGCACCGTCTTGCACTCTCTCTACCTCACACATAATAATCTAATCAACTGAACACAATGGCTAAAAGTTCGTAAGACCGAATCCATGTTTTCACGAGGCGCTTCGGAGAATGTTTTTCCTGAATAACCGCTGGGTGTGATAGTGCTCAAAAGAACGCACTTTATCTCTCTGAAGGCGCCCTGCACGTGCAGCTGACATAACCACACTTTCAGTAAACAAAAAGAAAATCCTATCCAGTGTGGTTTTCTGTGTTGACAAATCTTTTGCAATGTCTAACAGCCGCGATCGCACGCAAGCGTCAACGTCACATGTCCAATTCGCGACCTAATGACTCATTTGAACAGATTCATTTTAATGAATCTGACAACAATGCTCTGTCCACACGGTCTATAATGAATCATTACTCGAACAACTCTGAAATGAGAAAATAAGTGTGCTTACCCATTAGCAGAGTGGTTAGTAAAATTAGCTTAATATCCACAATATTTTCAGGTTATTAAAATGACTGTGTAGTAAATTAGGCCTACCTATAAAAATTAGTTTAGACTGGAGTGAGGTGAAACCAGAACAAAGCAAGCTGCTTAGCTGCATTCAATTGCATATGGTAGAAAATTATATTATTAGTTAATAACTTCTAAATGCTACTTTTAATACTTTTCAGGTTTAGCAAAAAAGCTCTTCTCTTACAAAGCTATAAAATCACTTTTGCAAAGAGGGCAGAAAGAATTACAGTGAGAAGTGACGGGTATTTTATTGTCAGTATCGGGCTCGCAGTCCGTGGGTAGGGCACTTTTAATGTTTGTGTGGATGACCATGTCTGTCACCACCGAAGACATTTGAAGCAGGAAAAACCTGCATTGATTCATCTGAATTTAAAATATTTAATACTTCACAGCAAAAATTATGTATGTATTAATTTAGATTAATTAATCACAGATATGTAATTAATTAGATTCAAATTTTTAATCGATTGACAGCCTAGTTTTTATACAAAGACAGCTTTTATGTAAAATCCCTTATAAAATACCCACATTTATGATAATTCATTCATGGGGATATAAAGGATAATTTGCATGGTTTAATGTAGATTTTTGCCCATCTTTTGGAAAATGCAGTTTTAAAAGTAAAAAAAAAAAAATCACTTTTACCAGTAAATGGCTGCAGAGCTCCACTATGTGCTATTTGACTAACTGAAAACATCTTTCACAAGTATTTTTCATATCTAAATATTATTGAAATCACAATTATAACAAAGTTACTTTTTGTCAAAGTTTAGTATTTTTTGTACTGAAAAAACAAGTTTTCCAATATTGTTACATTATGATGAGACCCCGCTTAGAAAATGGAAAAAATCATCCTCAAAATCAACATTATTGAAAAACTTATTTTTCAGTGCAAAAAAAAAAAAAAAAAATGCTAAACTTTGAGAGTGTTTTACAGGTGTTTAATCATAATAATTCAGGAAATACCTGTAAAATACAATGTTTTCTGTAAAAACGTTTAATGATTTTTTTTTTCTTTTCCCCAGTGTGAGCAATGGTGCCACTGCCAACTGTCCTTTGCGCCATCGGTGGTGGTTTCACGCCATTATTTTTGTAATTTTACATACATGTAATCTGCGAAAACAGCAAACTAAATAATACAGTAATTTTTCAGTATATAAAAAAACGAGTATTACTTTAATTTGTCATTAATTGCATAACACCTAAAATAACATCCGACTTGGTTAATTTACAGACAGGTTTGAATGAAATCCCCTGGTACATTACCTGAAATGAGTCTGCACATAATTTCTGTTTGGATGTTTTTGTGTCTGTTTAGACGCTGGAGACCATAAAGAGAAGACAGGTGGAGAAATACCCACAAATCTCCTGCAGCTAAGAGAGAAGAGGTCGAGTGTAATAAAAAAAAACACCTTTTTTTTTTTTACCTTAGTTTTTGTAAAGTTTGCACAAAAAATGTCTCTTTATTTGAAACTGTTTAAAACGCATCAAGACAATTATACAAGTTGTTGTCTAATCTTCAAGAGCCTGAGAAATCGATTAGGCCAAAAACAGCTGGACCAGAGCAAATACAAAACTTTGGCATATCACCTGACTCCATGTTAACATTTCATTCCAGTGGATCTTCATCAGATCGAAATGATAAATAGAAATATTATTGTAACTGTACAAATTTACTGCAACTTTATTCCTTCATCCCACACCTGTTAAGTTTTGTCGGCTATACAGTCAAACAAAAATTATTCAGACTTTTGATATATATATATATATATATATATATATATATATATTTTATACATATATACACCACACTAGTGGGTGCAGGACACATAATCATTTATGTAAGTGAGGATAGCAAAATAAATTAAACTGTGGCATATTATACCCAATTATACCCATTAAAATTGATAAAAAATTTGGGACCAAAAATTATTCAGACACTTTGACCTGACCATGTTTTGCTTAAGTGTTATCGGACATAATTTAGATAATTTTTTCTTGACACAGTTCAACTCTGAGATCTTGTCTTTTTTTTTTTACAACTATCGTGAATAAACTTAATGAATGAAGTGTTCAAGGTGTCTGAATAAATTTTGGTTTGACTGTACATCCACTCTTCTTTTCATACTATAAAAATATTATCCTTAAAAGGGAACCTTGTATTTGAATGTTGTGACTCTTGTAAACAGTTTTTGGTGCATTATATTAATGTTGTTTTTTCACCGATTTAAATTAAGATCTATTATAGAACATAAATATATAATTGTATAAAGTAATCCTGCACTATACAATAAAAATAGCTTTTCCTCCTACTGAGGCAAATATAATTTGTTAGTAATAATCTGTTAGAAAATCAAACATCTAAAATTAAATATATTGATATTAAAACCATCTACAATGACAGAAAATGTTACAATTATAGCCCTTAGTGTTCTCTTTGACTCAAAAATGAAAAGTAAATCAATCATGTTATGCTGAAATTGTAATAGGTCAATGATTAAATAGAGATGTACTTAAACTCCATTCACTTTTAAACTCTGTAACCAAACTAATGTTGGAAGATTGGTGACCAATGATAACTTAAGGTACCATATTTGTAGCAAGAAAAAATTAAAAAATAAATAAAAATCACTTTTGGCTACAACAAATTTTTTCCAGAAGCTGGGTTTGAAGTAGGAGTGTTGCTTAACCATGAATGCACTGCATTATTGCACATATCAATAGTTTGCCCAAGGGAATGCAGGGACATTAACATATCTCTGTAAAATTACAACATGGACTACAATTTGCAGACAGGTCGTGTTGTCTGGCTCCCTCACATCAGGATCAACACGAACGTCAACATGAAAGTCAACATGAAACAAAAATCACATCTTATTTCTGTAATTGACATTAAGAAAAAAAAAAAAAAAAAAAAAAAAAAAAAGGTATTCAACAGAAAAAAAAAAAAAAAAAAAACACATTAGAAAGTGTTTGGTGCATAAAAAAGGCATGATTTTGTAATTGGGGAAACTGCCATTAGTTGAACCACAAAGGTTCTTGGTAACAGTCATTTCAGAAGTGAGTAAGGATATAAAAGTTCAATAGAAATTATGAAGACTTTTTTTTAAATAATGTGGATAATTAACACAAAGAAGAACAAAAGTATAAAAGTAAATAAGATGAATTTTAAATTCATGTTGACTTTGATATTTTGATGACCACAAACACCCCTAACCAAGTGAAAACACCAAAACCCAGAACTACATTTAACTTTGACCAGTCTTCTACTTCATGTCAATCCTCAAACCTAGCAAATCACCCAGCCTTCATTAAAGGTAATTATAAAAATAAAACCTCCACATTTGGTTCCATATAAATGCAATCCTCCTGTGTTTCTCTCTCCTGATTGGTGGAGGCCTCAGTCCGTCACTTCGCTGTAGTAGTATTTCTGAGCCGTGTCGCTGAGAGTCCAACCTCCTGCACGAAACTCCAGGATCTCCAGCAGGAGCAAGCGACCCATGGAGCTCAGGTCCTCCTGCAGGAGAAACCCATCCCTCAGCAGATTGAACAGCTCATCCATCAGCTGCATGTTCATCTTCTCCAGCTGATCTCCAATACGATGCAATTGCAACACCAGACAGTCCACCTGAGAGAGGCAGAGATGACATACAGACAGAACTTCAATATTTGAGTAAGGCCAAACATTGCTAAAAACAAACAGAAAAATGATGGAGAACCGATAATTAATTCTGGTATCTGAACAATTAAATAATATGGATATTAAAAGAAAAACATCAGTGTGCTCAGATGAGAGATGAAGTGTATGAGAAACCTCAAAGTAATAATTGGTGAAAGAACAATATATCAGCAAAGCACGACAGTCAAAAGTTTGAAAATTTACTGAATTTACATGCCTTAAAAACTAAATATTTTGATCTAATAGCATATGCTTAACCCTCTGGTCCTATTTGTTTAGGGTCACACTTGGCTCCTTCGCGGTCAAAAGTGATTCTAATCCTTTTTTTTTTCTTTTTTTTTTGCAATTTTATTAGAATATCTTGGGTTGCTGAAAGTCAGTGCATTCTATTTTCTTATTTAGTTGATCCATTTCAGTCAACCCCCAGTAACAATGTTCAAGATTCACCTCTTCTTCATTCTTCAGGGCATCAGATTGTGCCAGTCTGAACAAACAGTCATAGACGGGGTGCACCAGAGCCATCATGGGCATGTTGTTCACCTGCAGTCGACAGAATAAAGTTCAAAGTTAGTAAGCACTTCATATGAACTTATAATATGGATTTCTTTAAATAATAGTTACCTTCCTGATTGTGATTCTGTGAACTTAATCATTAAAACAGAAGACAACTCTTCACCTTGAGGTAGTCAAAGATGTTGCAGATGAAGCACACGAGGCAAACCCACTCCTCAGTGGACCTCTTCCGCGTCTCTTCTCTGGCTTTAAACTCCTGCTGCAGGCGGTTCAGCAGGTTACGCCGAAACACGTTCCCGTTGGTCTGTTTGACTTCTGCCTGAATCAAGCAAGTAAATTGCTTACAAACAAACTACTAGACAAATGCTAGAATAATCCAATGGAACATGTAAAATGATAAGCATTCTCTATTAAAATTTGCATGTGGTGCATTTGTTTACTTGCACAATTGTGTAACAGATGCGTCCGGCCTCCCTGCTGAAGACCTGGTCCTTCAGAGACTGATCCACTATTACATTGGACACTTTCTCCAGGTCAACTGAACCTGGGTCTGATGAGTAAAAATAGGCATTTCAATAACATTTAAGCCTAACAGTAAAACAGGTCATCCAAAACTTCTGCAGATCAAACATAATGACCTTTCAAAGCAGTTTTGAGGAGTTTCTGAGTCTCCAAATCAAACGACTGGATCTTGTAATCTTCTTTAGACGAGTTCTCCATTCTGATAGGGTGGAAAGAGAGTCAATCAACCGATCAGTCAATCAATAACTGACCTTCAGACACATGAGATCACTTTAATTTGCAAATATCTGAAGCAATGCACATTTTGTCTGAAACAGCAATGAGGGAGGACAAATGAGGGAGGACAAATAAAGTTGAGCTACAATAAATTATTCAATTTTAAATTTTTTAATACAGTTTGTAAATTTAAATCAGAATTTATCTTTCCTCTAGTTCTCAATTAGTAAAAACTGATAATTAAAAATCTAACTGTCTATCAACTGGTGTTCCACAAGGGTCCATATTGGGCACAATTCTCTTTAGTATGTACAATGATTTACCCATGGTGTGTCATTAATGTAATATCCTAATGTATGCTGACGATACAGTCATTTTTACATAAAAGGTCCTCGGAGCAAAGGCTAGTTTCAGCCTGACGCAGTTATCATTTTCACATCCAGCATCCACGTTGTTTAAACAGCAAATGCCCATCTGTGTGCCCATTGGCGTGCTGGTCTGAAAACGAGGTGTGTTCAGGCGCTTTGTTGTCATGTTGCCATTTTGAGGCAATTAAAAAAGACTGCGCCATTGACCAACGAAAACCTTTTCTAAAGTCATTGGTGCAGTATTTGTTTGTTATGTAAAGGGCATGTTAGTAATATGAGCCTATAGGCGTGTACACAACACAAAAACAAGTCTGTATGTTTTCTTCTTATACAAAAGATATATTTTCTCTGGTCTAATAAGCATTCCATAGTTCTAAAACCATTGGAATTGTTAACTAAAATCTAAAATTTTAAATGTTTGTATTTCATCAGTTACATTTTAAATGAGTATAACTTTCTTACCTAGGAAAACCTCAGTAAGTTTAAAAATGTTTGTTTAGTTATGATTATGCATGGTTTAGCTCCTCCTCCTCTGACTGACTTTATTTATTTTAAATCTAGTGAAAACAGAGTAACTAGAGGTGAAGTCTAATATAATATGAAGTCATTTTATGAGAAATATGTTTTTAAAATATGTCAGAACATATTTCCATGAGAACGATTAAAATGTCCCTTAAAAACAAAAAGTCCAAATACTGGCCCTTTGTATATTGTTTGTCTGAGTTGCATTGCTATTAAAGTTCTAGTAGGTTATTGGTAAGGCAGCTCAGACCAATAACAGGTTATTGCCATATTGTCAGTGTGCTCTGGTGAAACGGATCATGTGTGAAATATGTGCTGACTGTCATCAATCCGTCTTTCAAAGGGAATCAGAGCAGCTCGTGTGTTAAAGGGATAAACGGATTAGGTCAACCGGGCAGACAGCATCGACTCGACTCTTTCAACAAGCAACAACTTCGTGATAAACGACTAACGTTACATCTGCTAATTATTAATGGTCAAAATATCCAATCAATTACAACTGTAATTTACTCCCACGTGCCAACGAGGTCATCAGTGAAGGAGGACTAGTGAAGGAATGTTTTACTCTTTTGGTTAGTTATCAAGATAAGACAATGTACTGCTCAAAACTCATGAAAGCACTCAAAAAGACAGAAAACCCTTCGTTTAAAGACAACAACAGACATACGTACACTCCTTCACGCTAACGTCGCGAGCATTCATTCAACGATTTAAACAGTGTGCTACAACGGATATCAAACAGTAAACAATACTAGTAATGCACATTTCATACTATTAAACATGTGATTTGGGGGAGGAGGTTAATACTGCATGTTTAGAAGGACAAGAAAACACTTACTTTAAAAACCTGAGAAGCAAACACACAAATGTTTTCACATATCTTAATCCTCGGTTCTTTTCCTGCGGTCTGTCTCTGTCCAGTGAACGAATCTATGAATATTAATTACGTAACGTGACGTTGTCTCGGTTGACCTAACTGATTGGCTGAAATGTACTTTAATATTTATTACGAGGTCTGCCGCTTTGGAGGCTTTTGTGCCTTTTTTTGGAGGCTTTTGTTCAACATGCTCAAAAATATATATATATATATATATATATATATATATATATATATATATGAAGAGTTTCGTTGCAAAACGAGATAACTCCGTTTTTAACATTTTTGTCAAAACATGTTTATTATTATGTTATCATGATTATTTTGTTTTATGGTGCTTAGCTGTATTTTTAAGTTATGAAGGTTTAAATCAAAACAAACCAATTGGAATGCACAACCAAAAAACAAGATTTTTGAAAAATTAAAAAAAACGGAGTTATCTCGTTTTGCAACGAAATTCATATATATATATATATATATATATATATATATATATATATATATAATATAAAATTCATATAATATATATATATATATATATATATATATATATATATATATATATATATATATATATATATAGCATATTATATTATATTATGTTATATTATATCTCCACACATTTGTTTTTTGTTCAATAAAGAGATGCATAGTTTTGTAAAATAGTTTTGATGAAATACCTTCACTAACAGTGGAGAAAGCAAAATGCCCAGTGTTAAATTAACACATTGTATTCACATGGGAATTGCAATCAGAGTGTTAAAAGTAACAGTGAAGCGGTGTTAGAGTTAATTAGACAATTAAGTGATTACTTGAGTAATGATTGTTTGATTATTAAAGACACCTGATGATAACGAGCAGAAACACTGAAGAAAAGTGAAACTACAACTGACTTCCAGCCACAACCCGACTGCAAATAAAAGACATTAAATCTCTCAAGATCTCAGCAGAGGATGATTAAACAAGTCTAAAAACAGCATTAACAACATCACTTATTACTAACCATTTAAGAATTACTGAGAATTAACAGAGGTTTAGATGTTGATGTTTTATGGAATATAATAGTTTTAAGTCACCATTATGGTGATCAGTGTTTAGTTGGGAGGTTTAACTATTGCTTTTTTTATGTTAGTTTTTCTCTGGTTGCTGTAACTGTGTTTGTTAGCCAGAGAAAATGTGATAAGATGATGTTGGCAACTTATTGATGATAAAAATGTAATCACTGTGTAGTCTCATTCATGAAATGTCTAATCTCTGATTTTATAGGTGGTGTGAAAATCACCTCATTGATGATGATAGTAGCAGCATTGTGACTGCACATCTTGATTTTCAACAGTGTTGTGGTAATCTGAAGAATTTCATCTGCAACAGCATAATGAACTTTTTGTAAAGATACGTTTGGTCATTAACTTTTAAATGCATCATTATGCAAATTCAGAAGACGTGATGAGAGTACTCCGCATGAAAGACCCACGACTGACAGGCCAACATGCTTCTACATTTCTCTCTGAAACGGTAGGAAATTAAATTGAATGTGGAGGATTTTAACTGTGACAAGATGATTGAACAGTTTAAACGGTAACTAAATGTTAAAGATGCAATTGTGATGAAGTAGTAACTTGCCTACTCTTCTGCTACACACTTAAAAGTATGTACTTTTTCTACAAATCAAACAAACAAACAAAAAAACCCCAAAAAAACAGTGCATACTTTTAGAAAATAGTAGTCGAATTGGGATACAGCACATCTCTGGATGATATTGCACTGATAGAGAGTGGTCTTATAGCGTCATCTAGTGGTTAATAGAGGAATTCAGAGTGGAACTAGTCTGAAAGTTTTGGGAGGAAATAAGACAACATTGATAATAATAATCAGAAATGTTTCTTGAACATCAAATCAGCATATTAGAATGATTTCTGGGGATCATGTGACACTGAAGACTGGAGTAATGATGTTGAAAATACAGCTTTACTGTCACAGGAATAAATTACATTTTAAAATATATTTAAATAGAAAAATTGTAATATTTCACAATTTTACTGTTTTTACTGCATTTCTGATTCAATAAATGCAGCAATGGTGAGACTTCTTTCAAAAACATTAAAAATGTGTAATGTTTTCAAACTTTTGACAGGTATGTGCAATTCTATTTAATACATTCCATTTTAATTGATTTCAAATATTTAACTGGGCCCTGAATCATATCAGTACTCTTATCAGCTGAAGTAAAAGAATAACCTAGATGTCTTCAGTCATACCTTATAATGTCACTTAGGTTTCCCGAGGCAGGATTGAATTCATTTAACCAACATTAGCAGAAGCCAGAGTCCAGAGTTTGGAATGATGCAGGACAAAAACAGTGCAGCATCCAATGAGAACGTGGAACAATGCCATAAAAAAAAAAACCTGATAAGCTCAGAATGGCTCTAATGATGTTTTTATGCTTGTGTCAACATGGTCAAAAACTAGCCGGTTGTCACATTTGAGTAGTAGAGAGATACAGGGAAGAGTTTCATGAGAAAGAGTTTCACCTTCACTAGAGAAATATAAAGGCTGATGAGGAGGTGAGGAGAAATAAGACACTGGATGGAGTTTCACATCCCTAACATTCCTCATACTGCAGTTCACAAACCTTTACATTGGTGCAAGTGTGCTACTGAATGACAGATAACACCTGCTGTTTTAGACTATTTGGTTTTAATTTGAAAACACATTTCAAATATGTGTATAATTTACCATGACACAAACTATTTACATTTAGCAATATAAGATGAAAAACTTTTTTTTTTTTTTTTTTTTTTTTTTTTAAACAGGATTCATGCATTTGGCTGATGTTTATATACTTACATTATGCATTCAGTGTATACACTGCTTGATTGTTTGTCTAAATACATAGTAAAACTGCTGCTTTAAAACAATGCGTATTGTGAAAAGCACTATATAAATCAATGTGGCTGACTACGAGAGACTGTGTTGTGATCATACGTGCAGCCAAACACTTATATGCAGGATGATTTAGGTACGATCCCTGTGTGTTTGACCTTTCTCAAAGCCTCATGCTGTAGGAAGGAAGCTGCTCCTCTTCTTCCTGTATCTGTACTTCCCTTCTTTTCCGATCATTCTGCCTTTTATTTTACCATCTTTATGATCCCCTTTCTCCATTGATTTGTGGAAAGTTCAAAGATGTGTCTGTCTTTCTGTTTTATATTAAACAAAACATACTCTACAGATCTATGAACATTTATAGACCTCGTACAAACATAATAAAAGGAACATTTTACTTTGATAATGCAGCTCTGATGGGACAGTTCTCTTGTAAAATAAACTACCCTTGTCATGTCTTTCCAAAACTATATTCTTTAAAGAAAGTAAATTATGAGAGAATTTTTATTTTTGGGTGAACTATCCCTTTAAGACTTCAATTCAAGCGCCAACTGATTAGAAACCACAGTAATACCAAAATATGGATGATATGAAACTTCCTTTTCCTCCTTAACTGCCTGCTATACTTTCCAACTTTCTGCTTTTAGGACTCAAGAGAACTACCACTGTCCCTTTATGGAAACCCATTTATGCCACATAAGAGATTGGTAACTCATAAAATGACATAAAATTATGATATAAAACAATCATAAATATGACATTATGAACGAAAAGAACAAAAAGGTCAAAATTAAGACTTATAAGTCATAATTATGAGATAAAAAGCTGAAATTGACAGAAATAAGAAAATTTCTACTTTTTCATTTCAAATTTCTATCTTAATAATTATGACCTAGTATGTCATATTTGTGAGATAAAAAGGCATAACTATGAGAAAAGTCAATTATGACTCACTATGTAAATTATGACATATTAAGTCATAAAATTGTCAAAATTGTGACATAACTTTGTATGTCATAATTATTGTCACAGTTATGCTTAGTTTAATTTTCATTGTATTCTGTTCCTGTTGTGTCTGCCTTTTTTTATCTAGTTAGTTTGTTCTCAGTTTCCCACCACAGTTTGTCTCATAGGTTACTCATTAATTAGTGGATATAATGTCATCATCATTAATCCCACCCAGCCTCCCTCTCCCACCTCCATATCCTGATACAGCCTGTCCATCAGCCCCACTTCCACTGGTTCCCTTCAGCCCATCAACTTCTCCTCTAACACCATTCTGTTGTGTAGATAAGCCTCAGGTCTTCCGGTCTCCATCACCTTCTAGGCAAGTGGATCCACCAGCTCCACCTCCAGCTACTGATCCCGTCACTCCACCTCGGCCCGTCCACCTGTCACCTCCACCTTGTCTCCTCCATCCCTCGGCTCCACAAGATACCATCGTCCTCACGGCTCCACTGGGTTCCCCTCCCCTCCAGGTTCGGCCATGGGCAGACATCACCCAGCCTATGCCACAGACTTATGAGCCATCTGCTGCGCACCGTCTCTCAACCCCCTCTGGCTTCGCTTCAGGCACCACCTCGGACACTTCTTGCTGTGGCTCTGCCTCAGCCACCAGGACCATTGGTGTCGCCCGGTCCCATCTGCGCTCATGGCTTCACTACCATTAGGTGTGCTCGACATTGGCTGTGGCTGGATGCAACCGATCGGCGAGAGTTGCCCCTTGCAGTCGGGGAGGAGCTGAAAACCCGTCGACATGCTGGCTCCACCTTGGCTCCTCCCTCCCTCTGCTTCACCAGATACCATCGCCCTCACGCCTCTACTAGGTTCCCCTTCCTCTGGCTTCTCCTTGGTCAGACATCACCATGCCTGCACCACAGACTTATGAGTCAACAGCTGCGCTCCATCTCTCCACACTTTGGATCTGCCTTCCCTCTGGCTCCACCTCAGATGCTCGTTGATGTGGCTCCGCCTCAGCCTCCAGGACCATCGGTGTCACCCAGTCCCATCTCCTCCCCTACTGCTCCCAGGGGTCCACTAAAATCGGGTTCTTCTCTGTCAGATGTACCCCGGGTGTCATCTGCAAAGTCTCTACCATGGCTCCTCCCTCGCTCGACTCCTCCGTGGGTCGTCACTTGGCTACCTCTGCTCCTGGCTCCTCCCACCATCATCGCCACCCTAGTTCCTCCTTTCACTGCCCCTTCATCCACCTCCCAAGCCTCCACACTCCCTTCCAAGTTGGAATTTTACAGGGTGAGTACACGACTTGCCAAAAGGAGGCGTTCTGTCACAGTTATGCTTAGTTTTGGTGTCTGCCTGTTGTTATCTAGTTAGTTTCCCGCCACTAGTTTGTCTCCTTGGTTACTCATTAATTAGATCCCACCTGTTTGTATTTAGTTCGTTATCCTGTGTAAGCTCTGGTCTGGTGTTGTTACTTTGACTCATGTTTTTTTTATAAAAATATTTTTCAATTTAGAACTACTGCTACTCTCTTTGTCTTATTGTTGGACCACCCGTGACATTTATAAGTCATAGCTATAAGAAAATCTTTAAATTATGACTTAATGTTTTACTATTACGACTTTTCACATAATGACTGACATAATTTCAACTTTTTTCTCATACTTTTGACTTTATTTCATAATTGACATTTGTTATAATTTTGACTTTTTATCTTATGTTTTCTGCTTTTTATCTCATAATTTTTAACTTTTCAATCTTATAATTAGACTTTTTAATATCATACATATGATTCACCAAAGCACTATTTTTCTTATGTGACAGAAATTGGCTTCCATACATGTTTATATAAATTATATAAATAATAAAAAAATGAAAGAAGGAAAGCAGTGTGAGTGATTCCTAGATAAATCAGCACATGGATATTTGCCAAATGTCTAAGAATACGTCCTTTAACATGTCCAGTTAACTGAAAATCACCTCTGATGGACATCTTATAATCACTTGTGGTGTAAAATGTTCTCTGCCTCACAGATGTGTCTTGCCTCCTGGGATTTAAACTCAGCGTGTGACTTTTATTACTATAGCTACCTGCCCTAATTTGTGCAGTTTCATGCAAGTCTGATAAGAAGGAGTCTGCAAGGACCACTGATGTAACTGTGCTTTCAGAGTGTCAAATCCATGGATGCAAAGACATCATGGGGTTCAAACTGAACGTTAGTGAGGAACATGGTCTTAAAAGGCCTGCCAGTCACATACACCACATATTAACCTGTTCGAACCAAAAAAAAAAAAGAAACAAGTCTAAAGTGGAAAATATTACTCTGTCAGTTACAAGAAGAAAATTGGCATTTTAATGTGTATTTAAGGCAACATTACCTGTAGAGTTTCAATGAAACTAAAAATGTCTAAACTGCAGATGCAATTGCATGGTTGAACTGAGACTGAGTTTTAAAGGGGTGATTGATTATGATTTCACTTTTTTAACTTTAGTTTAAATGTTGCTGTAAAAGGATAAACAACATTTATGACAGTTACGACGCTCAAAGTTCAATGCAAAAGAGAGATATTTTCTCTTACAGGAATTGCTTTTTAAGGACTACAACAAACGGCTGGTAGGGACTACAATGAGTTCCTTCCCGGGTTAGTGACATCACAAACCCTAAAATTTACATAAACCCCGCCCCCGAAAACATGCAACAAAGGGGGTGAGGCCATGTTGGGCTGCTTTAGAGAAGAGGAAGAGTTGTTGTAGTAGAGTGTTGTTGTCATGCCATCATTTTACACCGGACTGCTTCACAAATGAGGGTCAATTCAACGCTGGATTTGCACAAAAGATTAACATGACGGCACATGCTAGTCGATGAGTTGAATCAACTCCACAGCAACTACATACATTTATCCACTAACCATTCAGAACCGTCCAGTTTCATTCTAAAAGTTCTTTCCATCTCTCCATCAGTGTCCGACTCCGGTTTGAACAATGTAAGGCTGCGTGAGATTCTCCAGCTTTGTTGTTGAGCAACCGTAGAGCGAGCTTTTAGGCCGTGTGTCCACCAAAGCGTTTTTAGCCAGGTGAAAATACTAGGTGCTTTGCTGAAAACGCCTAGCTGTGAGCGCTTGAGAGCACTTCGGCAGCACACCTTTTTGTTTTTTCAGTCGAGACTTTTTTTCAGTTTGTTGATGTCGGTGTTGTATTTGTCCTGCCCCTCCTCCACTCTGATTGGACAGCTGGCTTAAAAGTGACAGTGATGAGCGCAGTGTTTTACTTAAAGTTGAACATTCTTCAACTCGGGGCGACCGCTAAAAAACGCTGAGCGTTCAGCACTTGAGCGTGAAAAACACACTCAGTGCCTTTTATGCTCCTGGGGTTTAAAAAATGAGGCGCTCCCATTGAAAACAATTGGAAAAGTCTGCTAGCTGCTGGAAAAAAAATGCTTTGGTAGATGCTTTGGAAAGGGGGCTGGGAGCAGAAACTCATTTGCATTTAAAGGGACACACACAAAAACAGCGTGTTTTTGCTCACACCCAAATAGGGCAAATTTGACAAGCTATAATAAATTATCTGTGGGGTATTTTGAGCTGAACCTTCACAGACACATTCTGGGGACACCAGAGACTTATATTACATCTTGTGAAAGCATTATAGGTCCCCTTTAATATGGTCTTGGGATATTAATGGAGATGCAGGTTCTGCATCAGGTAAAAAAAAAAAAAAAAAAAAAAAAAAAAAGCACTCCTTATACAATTGAAAAACTTTAGTTGCCTTCTTTATGAACTTAACTGAGATCAGAGCTTCGTAAACCAACAAAAAACAAAGCATTTCTTTTTTTACTGTTTAGTAAACTTCATATAGATGCAGGTCTATATTGTGAAACTGGAATGCAGACATACACACCCTTGTCATTTCATTACACCAGTAAAATACTCCCCTGAAGTTCTCAGACAATAGAGTTTTTCACTGGTTTTGCATACTGGGGCCATTCACCCTGGCAGTAAAGATTTACTGAGACATTCACCCTTTCAAAAAGAACAAATAATTGAAGAACTTACAAAACCCTGAACCCTGCAAGAACTCTAAAGACTCCATCATAAAAGAAAGACTTTGAGGAACTTAATAAATTAAACAAATATTAAAGTCTCTTAAGTACACAGTTTGATATTTGATGCACCCAAAAAGGTGTGAGAAACCAAAATAATGCCTTAAGTTTTCATTTTTAGTGCATATTGTCCAGAGTAACTCATTTCAGATGCAATTTAGGAGAATGTGCATTTTTTTATGAATACAACACTGCAACGTGCCTATAAAGGCACACAGTATGTACATTAGTGTGTTTTCAAAGGCGTAGGGATCATAAAAAGACAATAAAATTTTACACTGCTACGTTTTTGTGCAAGACAGTTTTATGATCTGTCACCTGCTTCAGCTGGGAATGATACTGACGCATTAATATACTACAATCTAATCAATAAATCCACCATTAGGACCTCGTGAAGCGGCAGATCAATGCACGGCAAGAAGGATATTGTGTAGGTCAGAAAAACAGAAAGTCGTATGTGCCTGTGACGTATGATGTCCTCTGCTCTGGTCCTGTTACGCGCGGATGACCAGCCAAACCCATACACCGCGCGCGCACGGAGAGAGCAGCACCTCTCCACCTGAACCGAGCTGTATAATTCAACCTTCCTAGTGAGGAAAACACGACAAGCATAGTTTTACATTTATTAGGTACTTGGGAACAAATAGCTGCTTAAATTATTTGCCGTATGTGAATGTTTAGCCATTCAAAGTTGTGGTTTTCTCAAGAAAAATAATGCGGATTATGTGTGCGCCGCAATATAACGCCTTATAGTGAACACATTAAAACTGGAATCGGGGATGACGGTGATGTGCTGGATCTTGATGTTGGATCTTAGACAAAGAGACATTCAGTCATTAAATCCTTATTGATCACTAAAAACTGGGAAGAGTCTGATTAATTAGTGGAAGCGCTCCTGAAACCCAGAGGACGATGCGTTGCGTTTGAGGTAAGGTTGAATACACTATATAACTAAACAGTGGAGAAAATATTTTACCAGCTTAATTCTGTTGCTGATTATTACTTAACACGATCATTTCCACCAAATGCCATATATCAACTTTACTTGCAATCTTTCAAATGCCAAGTCTTTTTCCCTGAAAACTTTAGCTATTGCATCAGAAACCACGTACGCGGTTTTGCAAAGCATCTTATTGCAAATAACTGGTAGTTAAATCTACATTTTGTTAGTTTAAATATTACAAATATTTAGATAGTTTGCCCATGAGTTCTTTGTGAATTGTACAGAATTCAGAAATTGAGTGCCTTTCTCTATAGATAGATTTCCATAGGCTATATAAAGATATTATTTTATAGGCTTAGATTTATATTTATATAATTCCTTACAGACTTTCTATAGGAATTTCCCTGGGTTATTTTTTGTAGATCAATGTCTCGAGCAAGTTGTCATTTGGGGAAAAATAGCACAATTAGTTTTTTTTTTTTTTTTTTTTTTTTTTTTTTAAACGTGATAAAGAATGCATTTGGCATATGCAAAACTATAAAGTGACAATACGTTTTTGTCGTTACGCCCGAATAGGCTCCTGACAGCACGCGCTCGAGCCGCGCATTGTTGCTATGGTTACTAGTTCAGCTAACGCGATTCAATGTCAATGTGAAAACTCGCACCCTTTAATTTTTGTATTTTGTATTTTTGTATTTTAAACTTTAGAAGCAGTAGGCCTATATATAAGATTTTGCTCACCGAGAGGATTCATAAGCTAAGCAAGACAGAACAAGGGCTCGTGATCAAATAAATCGTCTGTATATCACTGCTCTGTCATACAGGGAATGGAAAATAAATGGATGTGTGGCACATCAACACGACCTTTTGTCACGGTCATGCACTTGCTTAATGAGAGCGTGTGGCATAGAAGGCGAGTTAAATATTCACCGGTGCGGTGGAAATGCAGACGGTTCTGAACTAGTGTCCACTGGACTGTTTGTACTCATAACAGTGACATCGTTACCCTTTGTTTCGATTTACGGTCCAGCGCATTTCTGAGGCAGTGCTTTATTTGTGCAACACATTGTGTCGCTGCTCACTTTGCACGCCTCATATCTAGCACGAGTGCCACTTAAAGTCAAGGTCATACAATAGCTACACTCAGAGTTTTGCTTAACAGTTTAAACAACGGCTACATGTATGGCAATTCAGTAGGAATAGGCATGTTTTTGAAACAACTGCAAGTGAAGGCAAAGTTTCTTGGGGGAATGAAAACACTTGAGAGAGAATGCTGAAGCAGTGACATATTTTTCCATCACCATGTCCCTTTAGGGACTTCCTATTACACAAATTAATGGAAAAAAGAACAGTTTTTTTACTTCTTTTTTTTTTTAGTAATGGGAATAAAGGGTACTTGTCCAAAGTTCTTGCTACACCAACTACATGCTGAAGCATATGTATGGTGTTTGTGTGGGGAACAAAAGGGTTTCAGCATTTTTTCTAATACGGCAGTTTTGTATTTCCAGTGGTAGGCTACAAATTTAAAAATGAAATTCCAATTATAACCAAAATAGAAGAACCTTTAAAATCTACAAAGAGCTGTTTATAGCTACTCTAGAGATTTAGGCCCCGTTTACACTAGTGTGTCTTTGTAAAATGGCGTTTTAAAAAAAATGAAAACAATCCTCATCTACACTGGCGTTTCCACAGCGTTTCAGAAACAATCTCTATCTATGGGACTGTTTACACGACACCATTTTCAAGTTTCAACTGAAAACTGAAAACTTTTTATGCGTTTTGTTCATTTACATGACAACAGCGTTTTTGGTGCCTGAAAATGCAAACTTTTAAAAAAGTTTTTTTGAAAATAGGCTCATTTCCAACCCCTAGAGTTAAACAGTTGAGTTTTACCGTTTTCGAACCCATTCAGCCGATCTCCGGGTCTGGCGGTAACACTTTTAGCATAGCTTAGCATAGTTCATTGAATGTGATTAGACCGTTAGCATCTCGCTCAAAAATTACCAAAGAGTTTCAATATTTTTCCTATTTTATCACTTGCCGGAATGAGAGTATAGTTCCTAGCCATATCGGCCTAGAAAATTGCAACTTTTAATTTTCCGTCGGTCTTAGTACACGATGTAACTACAGAAGAGTTAAGTTTTAAATAGGAAAAATATCGAAACTCTTTGGTATTTTTGAGCGAGATGCTAATGGTCTAATCAGATTCAATGAACTATGCTAAGCTATGCTAAAAGTGGTACCGCCAGACCCGGAGATTGGCTGAATGAATTCGAAAACGGTAAAACTCAACTGTTTTACTCTGGGGGAGTTTGAAAATGAGCCTATTTTTTAAAAAAGTGTGGAGTGTTTCTTTAAATGTGGTCTCCGTGTAAACAACAGAACATGATGTTATGTGAAAACGATGACATCATGCACATGCGTATTATGTTCGGTCTATGGTATTTCATCGCCATATAATGGCCTGCTAGCAGAATACACATTTTTAGTCGTATTCATGGATTTGTGTGAATGGGGATCATTTTGCCAATGTAGTCTGTATGCGGAAAACTCAAAGGAAAAACTTTTCCATTTTAAGCATATTGTTGCATGTACCTTATATTACATGACCGAAAACGCATGTCACATGACTGTCCATGCACACTGGGCATGTGTGTACAAGTGTAAACAGTTGCCTCTTGCGCAAGTAGGAAGCTGCAGTATTACAAAAATGCAGAGTTTAACTACACAATGGCTGCTAAAAATGACAACAAAGCCAGCAAAGATTGCAGTTCAGTCTCCATGTTATTGTTTACATGGTCGTCGAGGATACGCAGAACGAACATGGGCAGCCACACCATCATTTTCAAAAGTCTTCGTTTTGGTTTGTTTATACTGAAATGCAACCCTGGCGTTTTCAAACTAAAATGGGGTCTGCAGCGTTTTCGAAAGTCTGGCATAGTGTAAACGACAGACGTAACCATAGCAAAACTTATGCGTTTTAAAACGAAAACGCACTAGTGTAAACAGGGCCTTAGAAAAACCATTGATGCACTCAACCAGTATGCTGAGAGTCAAGCATACAAGTTTAATTTCTCATTTTAAATGTTGTGCAACTGAGATAACCCTATTTTTACATTCTCATTTTGTTTTTAGCCCTTCAGTGACTCAGAAATCAGACGTTCCTTGCCAAATTGGTGCCTGGCTGCTTGCCTGCATCTAAATATGGCAACCAATGGGCCCATGTGCAACACGTCAATCTTCAACTACGCAAACCAGTCCAATGAAATAACCAATATTTCCCTTCACCTGAATGATAGCTTGCTGGGCGAGGAAGACAGCGCAAAGGTCCTGGCCGTAATCTACCTCGTGGTGTTTGTCGTGGGTTTGACGGGAAACTCTCTGGCCATTTTCGTGGTTCTGCGCTACACCAAAATGAAGACGGTCACTAATATGTACATCTTGAACCTGGCAGTGGCTGACGAGTTGTACATTCTGGGACTTCCATTTCTCACAACCCACAACGTTCTCACCTACTGGCCATTTGGAAACTTCCTCTGTCGTATTCTGATGTGGGCAGACTCCATCAGTCAGTTTACTAGCACATTCTGCCTGACAGTAATGAGTATTGATCGCTATATGGCTGTGGTACATCCTATCCGCAGTGCAAGGTGGAGGCGACCCAGTGTTGCCAAGGTGATAAATAGCATGGTATGGGCACTGGCCTGTCTGCTGACACTGCCAGTCATCATTTACTGTGACGTTCAGCCGGAGCTCAACACCTGCAACCTGAGCTGGCCTGAACCACGTGATGTGTGGTCGACTGCCTTCATCCTCTACACCGCCATTCTAGGTTTCTTCTGTCCACTGCTGGTCATCTGCTTGTGTTATCTGCTCATCGTGATCAAGGTAAAGTCTGCCGGGGCACGGGCCGGACTCTCCAAACGGCGCGCGTCTGAGAAAAAAGTAACGAGAATGGTGGTGATCATCGTGGTGGTGTTTGTCCTGTGCTGGCTGCCGTTTTTTATGCTCAACATCATCAATGTGATCAGCACACTCCCGGAGAACGGCATCATCACCGGCGTGTATTTTCTCACCGTCATCCTGACCTACGTCAACAGCTGCGCCAATCCGCTGCTCTACGGTTTTCTGTCGGACAACTTCAAGCGGAGCTTCCAGAAAGTGCTGTGCATCCACAGGGTCAACGGGATCAGCGATGCTCAACCTAGTCGCGCACGCCTCAGCAGGACCCATCATAATGAACCCATCTTCCCTCCAAGGAGCTTTGACTACAACGACCCTGTCCAGAGCTATCAAGTAAGCTCCTTTCATTCAATTTATTTTTTATTATTATGTTTCTAAAATACCTACCCAGATAGCAAGCAATCATTGAAACAATGTTGAGACAATATTAATGCGTCAGCGATAATCACATTGAATTAACGTTATAAAGTGATGTTGGTTCAATATCACTTTGTCAATCACAACTAATGTTGAAAAAATGGTGGGATTTAAACAAACAAACAAAAAATCAATGATAATGTCACAAATATAATGTTGAAAAAAATGTGATTGATTTAAAAAACAAAAAAAAACAAAACAATGATAATCCCATTGAATCAACGTCATATATTGTTATATACGTTATACATTATACCTACAGGAGATCAACAGTTTTAAAAATCTGTCTTACGTCAGACTACTGACTCTTTTCCTTTGGGTTCTCTGAAATCTAAAAAAAAAAAAAAAAAAAGCATGATGATACTTAAGAACAAGTCAATTCAGTTGTCACACATAGTCACATTCAAGAAAGTTAGTATGGTGAACAATATAATTCACTTTAAAAATTGCTCAACGCAAAATATTCTAACTATGATTATAGTATTATAATCAGTTTATTAGGGCCGAGCACCGATGGTGTGAGGACCCTATTGTAATTGCTCAGTCAATTCTTCTTCTTCTCTGAATTTAATCGCATTTTTGAGGGCCTAAACATGCTCAAAAACTCATGAAACTTTGCACACGCGTCAGAAATGGTGAAAATTTACGTCTGATGTGGGAATTAGACAGTTAGATGGTTAGTTTGATGTTTTGCCAAGAAACAGGAAGTTGTTGTAATTGGGCATACAATGTCCGTTCTGCCCTAAACTTCACGTTTTATTAGAGTCCTGCCTGAACACATTACATGGCGATATTCAGTTACAGTCATAGCGCCACCTGTTGGTAACAGGAATGACATGTTTTACACTGTGATTAATCCTCATAGAGATTTAACCAGATCAACATCATATTTCAATCTAATCTTAAGGCATTATGATAAATATCAAAGATCTTGAGTTTTCGCTGAAGGGCGTGTCCCGTGCGACTGACAAAGTCTGATGTTTGCCATGAAAGAGGAAGCTGTTGTAACTCAGGCATACAATGTCCAATCTGCCCCAAACTTCACATGTGTGATAAGAGTCCTGGCCTAAAGACATCTATATGACAATATTCAGTTAGTCATAGCCACCTGCTGACAACAGGAAATGGCATGCTTTACATTGTAATTCACTCCCAGAAACACATTTAAATATGTAGTCCTGGCCTAAAGACATCTACATGGCAATATTCAGTAATAGTCAAAGCACCACCTGTTGGCAGCAGGAAGTGTGGCACATCAAAAGGACTTTGGTGTATTTCTCCTGTTTTACTCACTTACATGCATGTCACCCACAATTCAATGTTTCCCTAAGGCCACTGGGTGGTGGTGGCCCTGGGTGCGAGGGCCCTTTCATCGCTGCTTGCAGCTTTAATTTAATCTATTTTTCTAAAATCTATTAATGCTTCAATATCAAATGAAAGCACTATGGTAGGGGTATCCAGCCGAGTTTATTCCCAGCCCTAATAGAGTGGTGCAGGTATGACATCACTTTGTAGGCCAAATTTTAGCACATTTTAGCACTTCCAGTTCCATCATCCCAAAGTCATGTTTTTTTTTTTTTTTTTTTTTTGAATGGGATTTTGGTTAAATGGTTGAAATAAGGTATGTGGTAAACACATGCTCAAGACACTTTCACGTTTTATTCTACAACATAAAATACATCAGTATTACCCCACTCTGTTACGTGTCTTGAAAAAGGCAGTTGCTAACAAGTGGCTAAATGGGACTACAGAGACTGTTGCGGACATTAAATGTCATTACGCCAAATAGGCAAGCTCAGTCCGCTTTTACAGCCTCATTGTGCTTATAGTTGTTCTGGGAAAATTTTAAAAGTGTTCTTAGATAAAAAATTAAAGAGCTGTCGGTAGCTTAGAGATGGTGACATTGAAGTCGAGGGATCATGGTGTAGTTCGCTTATAGCCTACATTTAGCTTTTTACTTCTGCTGACTGCGTTTAGGCTTCAAAATTCATAAAAGTTGTGTTCATCTGTGAAAATGATCTTGATGGAAAAAAACTGTAAGTATCAATTACAATAAACTAGGGTGAAGTCAGGGTGATTAGGACACTTTTTGCCATAGAGATGACTTGGTAAAAGTGTCCCAATCAACCTGAATTCATCCCTATATCTCAGTTAATTTTCCATAAAACTATATAGCATTCAAATGACAAGTTTATCTTTAAGAATAAAAGTAGGTTTTTTTCAATGATTATGTAGACCTAAATCTCTTTATATATCACAAAATAGCCATGTCAGTCACTTTCTCATAAACGCAAGATTTTTTTTGTGATTGCGTTTCAGAGGGAACAGGCTAAACTGAAAGGAGATCAGTTACATTTCTCAGATTTAATAGTGATTCAGGAATATGAATGATTACCTGATTATGCAGTAATCAGGAAGCAGGAGTTAAGGCACAGGATAGCATCAAATCCAGGTCACATGACTGTGCTGTCGACTAAAACTCAATGTATAATCAATGTCACCATTATCGGGAGAGTGCTTCTCATTTTTTTTAATTGTTCCTTCATCAAAGGAAAGAAGCCAAGGTGCTCTGCAAGCATTGAGTAATGGATGTGATACGTGGGCTTTGAGTAAAGTGTGACATTCTTGCTCATGTCTCTTGCACTTCAAGAAATCTGCTATATGTTGTTACAACTTTAATCAGGAAATTCCTAATAAATATTACTAAAGCAAGAAAAATTGATGCTTTATATAAATACTTTAATAAAGTTTTTTAATTAATGTATCTAATTACAGCCAGTAACAATAAAACATCAAATGCAAATAACAAGTGTGCAAAACAAAGGAACAGAGAAATAATAAGCTAAAATAATATTATCTCTCTAAAAAGGAAGCATCTACTGAGAAGTGCACATGCAAAACCAAAATGGCCGTTTAACAATCAGTGGACATTTACAAACTACAATGGGTGTTTTTCAACAATTTTTCAACAGACTTGTTAAATCCTGAATTCCATTTAGAAGGTCTCATCCCTATGTCCTAATCCCTTCAAAGGGTTTACCCTCTGGATTGAGAGCTTGAAGGGATGAAGGGTGTAGGGGTCAAAAAAACAACTTTTTTTGGAACACACTTCTGTGTCATCTTACCTAGACAATCAAGGAGGCGCCTTCGTCTTTTTTCCCTGGTGTACTCTTTGTATTAATACACATTCATTTACTATAGTAACATTATAAGCTACTGCCACCCTTTTACGTTAAATATATTGAGTCTGTGTATTTGAAACATTTGAATGGACTGATAAAGGGTTGTTGAAATACAATATAATTTTGGCCAGTTTTGAGCACTTTGGTTTGGGACGACCCTTCAATATGGCGGCCATGATTGTTTTCACTCCGAAGTGCCCTTCGGAGGGCGATATATCCCGTTTGGAATGCACCGAAAATCATGAAGGCCCATGCCTAAACCAAGCCCCCAGTGGATTAGAGCAAATCAGGTAAAGAGGTTGAAATTACCCCACTGACTGGGAAAGAGCCACTAGTGTTCTCATGGTCATCAACTACAAATCACTGTTAGCTCAATGTCACTGTCTTGTCGGCTTTCATCAAAATTTCAGTGCTGAACCAACACACTACGAATGTAACTAAAATGATGGTTTGGATCAAAACTCAACATTATATCAATGTCACCTTGCTGTCTGGGTAGGCCTTGTTTATACCTGGTGTTTTCGTCAGCGTTTGACCGTGACGTGGTCTTGCGCCTATCAATGTTGCTATTGTTAATTAAACTAAAACTATTAAAAATCATTTTTGTTAATTGAAATAAAGCTATAAGGTGTGAAAACACTTTCAGCAACATCAAATTGATTACATATAAAGCTGACTGAGAAAAGTATAATCCAACAATTAAATTTTCTTGTGGATTATTTACAGCAGCTGTTTAAGAATTTGTAACGTATCTGTAACGTTCAATGAAAAACCAGCAAACAATCGTTGTAATTATTCAGTTTTTTCAAAGGCTTTCATTTTATCGCTCATCATTGATAGCACTGTGAATAAAGAGGGAAGGATGCTCATTGATTACAGTAATAAATGTCAGGCTTATCAGAGCAAACAGCAGAGAACATTACAAGTAGAACATCACTAAATCTTCTTGAATCACACAGGTCTGACCCATCACACCTTAGTCATCCGATTATGTAACACTATCCTCAAAGAAGTGATTCAGAACCATAAACACAAAACAACCAGGTACATGCAGCACCAACATTCAAAACATTCTAATTAGAATCCATTTAGAATTTTAAATGTTGGTGTTTGTTGGGGCTTTAATAAACAACATTTCTGTTAAATGGTCACTATTGCACTTTGGGCTCTACAACTGTACTGAAGGCATGAATAATTCACCTGGTTGTTCTGTACGTAAATGCCCTTAAAAGTACATCTTAGGGAAAACAAATCCTCAGATTACATCTGAATTGCACTCGAAGAATACAATTCTTAGAATAGCTGCTACGAGGCAGAACGCTTTGTTCTATACATTGTTTTTGCTTTTTGAAATTCTACACCTACCTTTTCCTTTTCAGTCCATTGGTTTGGAGGCCGAGCCCTGTGCCAAAACAGAAATCCACCATCCTGGACCACAAGTGATCAGCCAGTCCATATAAAATTCTGTGGCAGGAAAGTTGGATGGATTTTACATGTATATGCTTTTTTGTTCTGTTCAAGTATGTTGTCTATGTGAACTCAATCCTGCATACAAACAATACTGCATATATTACGTTGTTGTCTATGCCTAGATCAAACACTCTCTGGTGCACAAGGACGATACATTTCCATATAAATATATTTCTTCTATGAGAAGAAATCTGTGATGTTATTATGTGACTGTAAATATGTATTATAATGGGAAATGGCTCATCATTTTGTTCAGCATGACTGAATGAAACTGGGAAACTGTTCATCCATGACCTTTGGACTAGTTTGGACAGTTAAGAGGGGAAGTGCCTTCTGCTGTTACATTTTGATGGATCAGTGATAATTTGGTGGCGGTTCTGAAAATATTCACTTTCAAAAAAGCTCTCTTGGTGGAATTTTCCTCAAAGCAGAGTGATACACAAAGAGAATAAGCCTCATATAGGAGTTGATGGAAATGCCAAATACCCTATTTATAAACACAAACCTATTTATGATGGATGAAGAAGTTCCCTAGTTGGAGCAGAATCAATGCCCAAAACATTCTCAGAGCAGTAGGAAGCTGCACAGGCAGAAATCGCGATGTTTTCTTTAATTGTGGTGGAAAAGGTATACCTGTATTATGCTACCTTTGTGTTGAAATTCTTTGTATCACTGCTAATAAACCTGACTTACAATCCGTTTCAGATCGAAACATGGGCATCGTATACTATCTCTTACTTTGTGTAATTCTAGTAAAAGACACGCATATTATTTGATTATTATGCTGTATATTGTAAACAATACTGTAAAGTTAATTGCTTTAAATAGAGGTAGGAGGGGCTTATTTGTATAATCTTGTTAATCACAATGCAATCACAGTTCCGGTATATAAACAGCTGCTTACCTTCAAAAAAAAAAAAAAAAAGAAAAAAAAAAAAAAAAAGGAGGATTAAAAAAAAAAACCTCCATGCGTCTTGGTTTAAACATTAACATATCATGACTTGTTTTAGTCTGTTTTTTAATTGCAGACAGATTTTATTTTATTACTCACCTCAACATCATCCAATTCCATTTTTGCTTCCAGGGCCAAAAGGCCAGCAGACTTTTCCATACTTTATTGTCTTTAGATTTACAGAGACTGTACACATTAATAGACACTTCTGTAAATGGGTCAGTTTAGACAATTTTCAACTATATCCCCTGGGCTGGTACAACGAAAAACAGAGGGGCACGCAGAAGCGAGAATACTCAAAACGAGAAGCATACAGACAAAATGTTATACATTCCACTCAGAAATTGCTAGTAAATTTCACAAATAATTACAAAGAAATGGCAAGTAACATTGGATTAAAGGGAAAGATCACCCAAAAATGAAAATTTGATGTTTATCTGCTTACCCCAGGGCATTCAAGATGTACAGTAGGTGTCTTTGTTTCTTCAGTAGAACACAAATGATGATTTTTAACGCCAACTGTTGCCGTCTGTCAGCTGTATAATGCATGTCAATGGTAACAAAATCTATGAGAGTAAAAAAACATGCACAGACAAATCCAAATTAAACCCTGCGGCTCGTGACGACACATTGATGTCCTAAGACACGAAACAATCGGTTTGTGTGAGAAACCGAACAGTATTTATATAATTTTTTACCTCTAAAACACCACTATGTCCAACTGCCCAGTCAGAAAATGCGTTATGATGATGGAAGTGAGACATCACTTCCGTTGTCAGAGTGCATTCTGACCTCACTAACCGGATATGCAGGGCAAATGTTTTTTTGACTCTTAGGCTGTGTGTCCACCAAAGCAGTTTTTCCAGCTGCTAGTGTACTTTTTCAATTGTTTTCAATGGGAACGCCGCGTTTTTTTAAACGGCAGGAGCGTAACGAGGCGCTGAGCGTCTTTTTCACGCTCAAGCGCTGAGAGCTCGGCGTTTTTTACTGGTCTCGAGTAAAACGCTGCACTCATCACTGTAAATTTTAGCCAGCCGTCCAATCAGAGTGGAGGAGGGGCGGGACAAATACAACACCAGCCAACTGTCACAACATTCATGCTGTACAACAACATCAGCAAGCAGAGAACGGAACAAAATGGATAATAAATTAATATTGCTGGTCTCCGAACATACATAGCAAGTAATTCCACATTGTGTCAACATTTTTAGTCTGAAACAAATCACCTGCAAAATCAGTTATAAGTAACAGCACAACAGATATTCCGTATCGTAGCAACAAAGCGCCTCAACTGAAAAAAAAACGCTGCGCAGCTGAAGCGCTCTCAAGCACTCACAGATAGGCGTTTTAAAGGTGCTAAAGAGGATCTTTTCGTCGACTGAGAATCCAAAGACTGTTACTGAATTTTTGAAATGAGCGCATGCGTAAGAACAACCCCCCCTCCTTCACAGCTCATTTCGAGGGAACGCCTCCCAAAACTCGTGCACGAGTATTGGAACACGAGTGTTTACCACCGGCATTCGCTGTGTCGTGTTAGTGGATTCATTATGTCGGACTCACCGCAGGTAACTCGTAATCTGCAGTTGTTACTCCTGTCTCATGACAAAAACATTGCATGCGGCGCCTACTGGAGCGCGCAGCCGCGCTCGTCTCTCACAAGGAACGTCATGGCAGTGATTGACAAGCCAGAGGGCCAATCCGCGCACGTCTCTCACAAGGAACGTCACAGCAGTGATTGAGAAGCCAGAGGGCCAATCATTTACGCGATGATCGTGCACAGATGATGTATATTAATATTATTCCTTTCAGTGCACCTAATAAATAGTCTTTTATCAGTTAGTAAAGACAGTTTCAAGTAATATTGCAAAAATGTATAAAACAAAACATCCTCTTTAGCACCTTTAAGCAGAGTGCCTATAGCGTTTTTAGCTGGCTAATAATAATAATTAATAATAATTCCTATACGTTTATAAAAACGCTTTGGTGGACACGGGGCCTTATAGATGGAATTCCCATTGACATGCATTATATGACTGACAGACGGCAACGGTTGTAGTTAAAAATCATAATTTTTGTTCTACTGAAGAAACAAAGTCACCTACATCTTGAATGCCCTTGGGGTAAGCAGATAAACATCAAATTTTCATCATTTTTGGGTGAACTATCCCTTTAAACATGACATTTTGAAGTAGACAAACTTCGAAAAACTGCCTAGACAAATGGTGTTAGTAAGATGTGGTCAGTAGCATTGAGCTTAACATTTTAATAAGAGCAAAAATGTCTGTTTCAGAAGGTAAGCAGCATAACTGTGCTGCCTTCTAATATATTCTTTTGGCACTGCCAAACAACACTGGACCCAACTGACTTTCAGTGTATAGACAAAAGAAAGACATTTTTCAAAATATCTTCTTTTATGTTCCACAGAAGAAAGTCATACAGGTTTGGAATGACAGAATTTCTGTGAACTGACCCTTGAACATGATTATGAGAAACTCAGATGATGTGCTTTCTCCAACTAAAGAAACTGCTGCAAGATTAGATCTGGTTTTACATTACATCACCATCCAGTAAGCAGAACGATTCATTGTGCTTTGCTAAAAAAGCACACAGACCCGTTTTCTTTCACTGCTTTTCTTAAATATATGCTCAAGTGATTCATAATAACCTGAAAGAGGGTTCAAGACATTTCTATTAAATGGTCACTGTTGCACTTTGGACTCTATAAGACTACTGAAGGCACGCAATACTGTGCCCTCCCTGGCACGCAGGTGAATTCCTGCAAATCATACCGTCTTTACAAGTGCACATTTTACTCTTTCATTTTTTTTTTACTTCTCTTTAAATGTTTCATTATGCTGAACAATGACGCTTAAAATCACTGTTGTTGACGTATCATTAACAGGTTCTGGCTGTTTATGTTTTTGGTCATAGTGTCTAGTGTTTGTTTTGAGTCACTCATTTGCAGATGGAGCTACTAGCTTTAGTGGACTTGTTAAATACACATTTACCAGCAGCCACAGCCTTGACAAACCAGTTTGTAAGTTTCAACACTGTGTCATTCCACCCTCTATCTCTTTGTCAATTTTGCCATCTCTACCCGTATCTTCATGTTGTTTACTGACAATCCCTCTGTCAGGGTGTAGGATTGTTGTGTTACTTGTCCTTTTTCTATGTGCAAAACTGCTGTATACAAACTCTCAATGTCAAAGCAGAGGACAGTACCCAGCATGCACTGAACAAAAGAGCTTTAAATTGACATAATTTACATCAGTGACACATATCAGTGAAGATACATCAACATATTTTTTCCTCTTAGTTTTCTTTCCTTAGTTTTTCTTGTTCACAGAAATTCAATATAATGAAATAAAATTATTTTATGTGACCAAATTAGTGATTCACATGATTCATTTCGTTTTGTATATTTAAATTACAAGCTTCGACAGGCTTACAAACTAACATACAGTAGCATGCTAAATAGTCATTTCTCAACAATTAAGTCAGAAAATGTCATACTGTTCATGTCTTCCCTTTCACTAAAATACATAAAATAACACTTAAATTCAACATCGAATTTATATTCAAGATACATTCTCCCTATTAAGTCCTATACATGTCATGCTGGGAACTAAGGATCCCCTGCCCAGTTTCAGTTAGTGCAAAAACAATTTAATTCATGTACAGACATGGATAAAGTTGAACTTCATCGGATTACATGCAATGCAATTAGTTACCATTTAATGTGACAAAATTCAAGAATTGTGTTACATTGGCTCATTTTAATTATACTGAAAAACCAGAAAAAAAAAGCAAAACAACAACAACAACAAAAAAAACGTATATATTGGTGCTAAATGTCATATTTGCTTTCATTGCATTTTTGCATCAACCCAGCTTCTTGCCAGACCTATCCAAAGCTGGTGTTTAAAAGGGTTAGTTCACCCAAAAATGAAATTTCTGTCACACCCCAATGTCGTTCCACACCCATTCATTTCCGAACACAAATTAAGATATTTTTGATGAAATCCGAGAGGTATTTTAACCACACATAGGCAGCAACGTCATTGCACTTTTCAAGGTCCAGAAAGGTAGAAAAGACTAGTCCACGTGACTACAGTGGTTCAACCATAATGTTATGAAGCGACAAAACGTAGTAAACACAGTGCAGCGCTTCCGGGTTCTACGTCATCATCACACGCATGTGTCGTGCTGCTCATGTGAACAACGCCGGTGTTCTGACGTAGAACCTAGAAGCCCTGCACTGCATAAACTGCATAGGAGACTCTCAGGGAAGAGAAGAAATTGTTGAAAAAAAGTCATTATTTTTGTTTTGCGCAAAAAAATTTATTCTTGTCGTTTCATAACATTAAGGTTGAACCATTGTAGTCAAGTTGACTATTTTAACGATGTCTTTTCTACCTTTCTGGACCTTGAAAATTGCAATGACGTTGCTGCCTATGTGTGGTTCAGATACCTCTCGGATTTCATCAAAAATATCTTAATTTGTGTTCTGAAGATGAACGAAGGTCTTACGGGTTTGAAACAACATGAGGGTGAGTAATTAATGACAGAAGTTTCATTTTTGGGTGAACTTCATTGGAGTTGTATGATTGTATACTTTTTCATTTGTACTCTAATAACCTTGACATTTAGCACCAATAGAGTTTACTGAAAAATACTGGGGTCAATTTTTACATTATGAAATTTATATGGATACTAGTTGATCTTACAGAAATCGCTGATGGTCAAATGACATATCAAATAATGTACGAAATACTTCAAAATACCAATTTATCCAGTGCATAGTAAAACATATCTCTGAATAGACAGTTACAATTACAGGTACATTTATTCAGAGTTTCTCTTTACATAATTTCTCTGTGTGAGGTGTTGTTGTTGGTTAGTCCTGCGGTGACGTAATTTGCAATTGATGTGTTGCAGAGTGAAGCAAAACAGTTGGCGACGCACAAACATCATGATCAGAATTCAACCATGGTTTATAAATCAGTGACTGAGATATAACATTGTTCTTCTGTTTAACTGTTAGATCACTGTACCATGAAACAAACTTTCACAAGTAAATAACCAGGCAATTAAGATAAATATTTGCTCATTTTATGGAAAAAAAAGAGGCAATATTCATATTAATCCCCTTCACTCTATGCCTTGTAATGAACCATACAATGCATTATATCATTAGTCTCATGAATAATTCTAACCACAGTTAATATATTAAAACACATGACAAACAAACAACTTTAGAATCTGCAAATATTATAATGCATTTTAACTTTTAGATTTTATATGAAAAGATATAATGCATTATAAAACATAGATTAAGAATACCTTTATAATGCACTATTCATAAGGGCTTTAAGTAAAGTGTTGCCAAAATGGTTTGTTCCAATTGCAGTGATTATTTTTAAACAGCACTGTTTTTTTTAGTAGTCTAATCCAAAAGAATGGTTGACATATAGCATTTTAATTGATGAACCTTTATTATTGTGGACTAGGAAATGTGTCAAGGAATTATGTGGTTAGTGTAATACTTTTTTAATTCTATGTTTGTGTTGTTAATGTATAAGCATTTATGTGGATGTATTTATGTATATATGTATGACAAATTTCTGCTCTGTAACAAACAGAATGGACAATAAAGTTAACCTAAACTATACACGTCTTTAAGGATTGTGAGTTAATGCAAACGGAAGTGGCTTGTGTCACTTGTCATGTTTGATTTTTAGGAAATCTGAAGCTTATATACACAATAAGGCTGGTAAATTTGAGCTCTTTTAAAGTGGACGAGGGAGACGCCCTGTAGGGGAAAATTGCATTCAAACCCTTTCACACACAAAGCCAGATAGATGGGAGAGTGAAAATAACATTGTCCAGTGCCCTTTAAGTCCCATCGTATTTAAATTGGCCAATTTAGTGTGGTGTTAAGCCCCATTGATAAGGGTTTATGAGAAGAAAAATGCAATTACAGCTACTATTCAACAAATAAGACATTTTACCTTCCCCTCATTTCATTTAAATAGAGATGGGATAGTAGGTTATTTTAGGAAGCTGTTAGCAAATTGCGTTTTCCTGAATGGATTGAATCAGAAAACCAGTTGAGTTGCCTGTAGCTCACAACTGGCCTTTCCCAAAATCACATTTGGTATTCATTCCCATGCTGACGGATTACCTGTGAACTTTACCTAAAGGGCAGAAGATTGTATGTTTGTCTCACATTTCTGTCTCAGTATTGAATATAATATCTGATAGATGTGTCTTTGACTCTACTAATCAAAGCAAAAGATCAAAGTGGTTTGAGGACTGTTCATGCTAATCATTCCGAGAAAATTATATTTTGCAAGCGGCACTTGAACCCATTAATAAAAAGTCACAAATACCAGGAGGTTATACATCAATAACATGGCCGTCAAATGGCATGGAACTTCCTGGAAACAATTTTCCCCTCATAGGAAATAATCATAATTTGTCCTACACTATTTCACCAGTGCACCAAGGGCTATATGCAAGAGATTAAATTGCTATGGAAAATGACTGCAGGGCTGCAAGGGTAAAAAACAGCATTAGAGAGGCAAAAAAAGAACTAAATTATTGACAGCAAAAGAGGTGAGTACACCTCAGACAAAGAGACTGAAGAGTTTGACTTGAAAAACAAGGATAATAGCTTTTGATTAATTCCGTTTCCATCTTAACAAGAACTGGAAGATAATATGCCACTGTTTTTATCTAAATAAAATGTATTCAAGCAAGCAAATGTGTTAACTGCAATTCAAAATACGTGCCTGTTTATCACACTTGCTATTTGCACTGCATTTGAGCAAAGCAGAAAAATGTGTTGTATGTAAACATACTATCTTCTTGTGGACCTGACATGTCTTTAATCTTTGTGTTTGTTCTGCTTGGAAGAAAAGTGATGCATTGTTTGTGATATAAACCAAATGTTAAATGCAGAAAAAAAATAAAAAAAATAAAAAAACTTTTTTAAAATCATTATAAAATTACTATAATAAATATATGGGTTTTGCTGTGTTTACTTATTTTTTTAATTTAATACAATTTAATTGAAAGGATTTCAAGTGAACATTGTAAGTCGTAGCTATATATAATTAAAAACAATGAGTTTAATTTAATTTATGGATTTAAACTGAGTATTGAATGATGTGTGTATAATGAAATTAAATGAAATTAATTTAATTTAAGGATTTCAAGTGAGCTTTGCAAACTGCATGTAATAAAAAATAAACCTTGGCAGCTCACAGTAATTATCTGGCAGTGACATCTAGTGGGCAACAGTGAAACGTTCAAGTGTGGCTGCTAGAACAAGATCAAGGTACATACGTAAGTTGTCAGTGCAAATACAATAGTCTGATAGTAAAAATAAAATGATAGCAACAAAAATGTAATAATTTATTGACCAAAAAATAATAATCCTTCCGCCAAGCAAGGTAGTTCGTCAGGAATGTTTAGCTGCAAAATGGTTGTAAAGCAACCAATAGCCTACTCAGCAACACACACACGCAGTAATACTGATGTAATGAGGTCACAGGTGTTCGTTTAAAGATATTAGGCTTGTTCGAGATGAACTATACTAGCCTGCCACCCACCAGCTGGCAAGATCTGCTGGTTGCAGGCGGGGGAGGAGAACAGAGACGGCCGTCAGGTCGGACACTTTGTGCTTTCCGGATAATCTTTTTTTTCCTTTCCTTGTGTGTTTTCAAATATTTCTTATTGGTTGGAGACAAAGATTCACTCACTGCCCACCTTTGCTAGGAAACATGTTTGGAATGCTGTTTGGAATGATAATTAAAAAAAAAAAAAAAAAAAAAAGAAGAAGAAGAAGAAGAATTTTTTTTAAATGTAGGCTAATGTTGATTCTTGGAAACTCAAAAGAGAATTTATTTGTAATTACTTTCCATCATTGGAATGTATGAAAATGAAAAAGGCCCAGAAATGTGCTGGAATAATAAGAGACCTGTATCTTATAAGAGAGGAAGAGGAATGAAGAGTGTGTGTTTTTTTTTTTTTTCTTTAAATATATGTAATTTTCTTTTATTAATATTTATTTAACTGATATGTGCCTTGCTTAATACTCATTTAACTGTATAAATACAAATTCTTTATAGTGTAATCTTATGTTTTATTTGAATATCAGATATTCAGTATCAAGATTGGTTAAATATAGGAACTTGTCCATCCATAATCAAAGTAATCCACACGGCTCCAGTGGGTTAAAGGCCTTTTGAAGCGAAGCGACGCGTTTTTGTAAGAAAAATATCCATATTAAAAATTTTAGAAATTCAAATAACTAGCTTACCGGCGGACGACCGTACGAATACTGCGCAAGTCGACTTGCGCCAAATAAGTAACCCGTGACGCGATGTATGACGCAGGATGTAGGAGTAGGCTATCGTATGATTAGATGTCTCTCGCGGTTTAAACAAATAGGGCTGGGCAACAAACTCAAGCTCCTCTTCTATATCAAAATCCTCCAACATTTCTCTTAAAAATTTCTCGTTTTAGACTTCTAATTCATGAACGGTGTTTTTTTTCACATTGGCATGACATCAGAGCAAGGAGGTCCACACTCGGACACATTTCTAACCGGCATGCATCTCGCGGTGATCACTGGTGATTGGTTCTGCTCAGATTTTGCTCATCTCAAATGAGCCTATAGTTTTATATCAAAAGAATTGGAACTGTTAATAGAGGGTATGCATTGACGTCACTTTACCGCCAGAACACGCCCACTCTGCCGGACTGAGTTGCAAAAGAGCTGCTGCATGACTGGATTTAACACGGGAAACTGCGAAAATGCAAGTAAAACAAATGATTATCAGTTTAAGCTAAAGGCTGGACTCGATGTAATGTTCCTTACAGCTTACCAAAGATCCATGGATATTGACATGCAGCCAGAAATCGTGTTTCGGACATTTATATGTGCCTGATTTCGACACCGGGGAAATAAATAAAGCAAATTTTGCCTGTGAACGCTTTATATAACCACAATATAGGTAGGTATAAATCCAGGTGATCACTTGTATCAATGATATATATTTCATCATATCGTCCAGCCCTAAAACTTGTATAGTTTTTGTCAGTGTTTATTGAAAAACATCCAATTGTGCAGAATATAAGATGGTAAATATTTAATTATTTAAGTTGTCATTATACCAATACAATACAGGGTATGATATTACCTCAAAATTCATCATATTGACACAAACTATACTGAGTGCAAATCCACTTTTTGCTGCCTGGAGTCCAGTTTCTGTGAATTGCAGCTATCCATTAACCATGTTCTATCCATTTTTGGTTGCTTTTGGCAGACTGTAAAAAATACCTCAGATTTGTGCAGTCAGTCGCAAAGTTTTAGATGTGTTTTGTGTGTTTTTCAAGGTCTTTATGCGCTGAAAACCAATGCTGCCACTCCGTGGGCGTAACTGTAGTCACTCCGGCTGGCGGTGGCGTAAAGCCTGGAACACACCGAGAAGACGGTCGGCCGTCTGCCAGTTTTTGTTCGTCGGCCGACTAAGTTTTCTCAGTGTGTTCCGCACCATCAGCTTTTTTCCGGCCAATTCGACATGTTGAATCAGCGTCGGAGCAATCATTTTGATTGACTGTTCAGCTACTGCCACCTGTTGGTACGGAAAGGCATTTCTTCTTAGCAGGCGCAGAACGGACGTGTTACTTGGCTGTCGGGTGTCGAGCATTGGTATGTGTCAAGGCAACTTTGGACCCAGACGCTGCCAACGTGAGCCAACCCCGCAGTCTGTTTTCATCAGCTTGGTGTGTCAGCTTGAAGAAGTCTGCTGGGGTCAATGAATCTACCGACTTCACAACATAAAGATCAATTAATCAGTTGATTTTCAAAGGCTTTACAGAAGATACATTCTGCTAGAGCTAACTCTAACAATAAAATGTATGAACAAAATGCTCATATAGCCTACATTTCAAAGGCGGAAGAAATGTTTTAGTCGTTGTGTTTAAGGGCTCCAATATTTTTTTATACATCATGGAAGGGACACTGAATAGTTAGACTGATTATGTGCTTAACAGACATCATCTGCATGCTGATATAAAAGGAGGTGAGAGTGACATCTAGTGGTTGAAGGTTGAAACAATTAAATTCAATCTTGTCTCTAATTTGTAGGCTATCTTTTAAGTGATGTGAAAGCCAAGTATGGTAAACCATATTTGGAATTTGTATTGTACTTAGACACTATTACAACAGCATAACTAACCACTATATTCACTTCTTTTAGCAATTGTGTCAAACAACCTGGAATGCAAAGTTATTCAAATGGCACGGCAAGGCTCAAGAAAGTCAAACTAATGCATATAAGCAGGAATAACTGCAGAACACAGGCAGATCATATAGAGCCTGCAGTAGCACAGAAGAAGAAAACAAAATAAATAACAAAAAAGCACAAAAGCAGATGACAAAGAAATATGTCTATTATGAGACCCTTTTGGATAAAATTCACTATATTAATTTCTAATACTTGCCACTGTCACCTGATTGAGTATGTTGATTGAATTAGTATTTAGCCACCAAAAAACAATCTTGGAGTCATCTGAAGTATCATCGGAAAAGCCTGGTCTCACACCCCACACCCGCTCTGACCGGCTCACCAGACAGCCATCAACACCCTCACCCCTCTCCCTCCCCCCTCCTGCACTTCAGATCAGTGAGAGGGATGTATGCAGAGTCTTCAGGAAACAGAAGATAAGGAAAGCCAAAGGCCCAAATGGTGTTTCACTAGCCTGTCTCAAAGCCTGTGCTGTCCAGCTGTCATCCATCTTCACACTGATCTTCAACAGATCACTGGAGCTATGTGAAGTCCCATCCTGCTTCAAATGCTCCACCATCATCCCTGTACCTAAAAAAAAAAAAAAAAAAAAATCACAGGACTAAATGACTACAGACCTGTTGCTTTGACGTCTGTGGTCATGAAGTCATTTGAGAGACTGGTGCTGGCCTACCCTCACTGGACCCCTGGACCCCTGCATTGCTAGCAAACCGGTTTGATGATGCAGGGCAAATATCCTACAACATCTGGACAAACCAGGAACTTATGCAAGGATCCTGTTCGGCTTTCAACACCATAATCCCAGCGGATACCTTCCTGAATAACCTGATCCAGCTCTCTGTACCCACCTCCATTTGTCAGTGGATCACCAGCTTCCTTACAGACAGGCAGCAGCTAGTGAGGCTGGGAAAACTCACATCCAGGACCCTCACCATCAGCACTGGAGCTCCTCAGAGTTGTTTGCTCTCCCCACTGCTCTTCTCCCTCTACACAAATGACTGCACCTCTAAAGACCCCTCTGTCAAGCTCCTGAGTGAAGAAACGGGCAGGTAACATCATCACAGACCCCTCTCACCCTGGACACAACCTGTTTGCACTTCTGCCCTCAGGCAGACGTTACAGATCTCTGTGCACTAGAACATCTAGGCATAAGAACAGTTTTTTGCTCAATGCTATCTCCAGCTTAAACAGCTAACATAGCAATTACCCCTGTTTTAGTATTCACTTTGAGAGAGTAAAAATTAGTTGTGTATATAATATATATATATATATATATATATATAGAAAACCACAACAAATTCCTTGTGTGTTTGTGCAAACCTGGCGAATAAAGCTCATTCTGATTATGATTCTGGAGTGTAAAATGGTCTAGATTCAGACTAAAGTCTCCTCCCTTTTGCTTCCTTTCTTCTCCCTCCTCTAGAACTCAAACATATCCGTTTCTCCTTTTCCTGAGCTCAGTTTCTTCTGGTCTCCAAGACAATACAACATCTAACCTCAAATCTCGCTGACCTCTAATTCCTGTAGGTAAGTTGGTCTGGAAGCAGATTTTATCATTGTGAGAAAGAGATAAAGAGAAATATACAAACGAGAGATATCTGTGAAATATTTCTTTGGTTGGTTTTGAGCTAGTGCAGTTAGATATAATCTAATGAACAACAGTGACAGATAAGTTAGCCAGAAAGAAATATGACAGGCTATATGGATTCATTTCCAATGATTCATTGGTGCAATTATTCCTTATACAATTTCCTTATAATATTATATATTGCACAAGAAAAATAAGAGCTCCATTTACAGCCTTTGTGTGAATGACGACAAAGAGAATTCTTTGACAAGTCTTTGACAAAGGATGAGAGAAACAGTCTGTAAAGACTCATTGTTGGGCAACAATGTTCTTGAATTGGTGATCCATACAAACAACATTCACAATTAGTAATTCTGTAGCTCGCCAGTCTGCCACTAAATCATTGTTTTATGTACATGTATAATGTAGGTGAATTCAGGGTGATTGGAACACTTTTTTGCCATTGAGAAGAAAGTATCCCAATCAACCTGAATTCACATAAAGAAGGAAAGTTTACTATGAAGCTGTACTTCATATGTCTCCAGTTCCTGGTCTTGATGATGTGGTGGAAAACTAAAGTATGTTTCCATGACCACAAGGAAAAGCAGCACAAAATACTTTACAAACAGAACATTTCCATGTCGGAACAAAATTTGGTTGGACTGTAGAGATTTGAATGTGTCTTGTCAGCATTCATTTGTTGGCATTTGCATTGGTGTGCAAGTAGTCCAAACACCTAAAAAGTACAGTGAACCTCACTTGTAACTCATTTTCTGTGTCATTTTGTTATGTTTAGGGAACTAAGAATATGGATAAGACTGAAGAAGCCACATTGGATGACTTGGAAACGGTGGAATATCTGGAGGATTTGGAGGCTATAGAAGCTTTGGAAGCTATTGAAGCTGTTGAATCTGCTCCACCCTACCCAGGTCTTCCAGTCGATTATGGAAAGGATGTGACCCATAACCCAGGTTATCACTCATCTCCATATCCCAATATTAATATGGGATACACCTCATACTCAGAGCCTGGAGTTAACCCAAACTATCAGGGAGGTATGTTTCTTCTGATAAACTTCAGTTTAATAGGTTTCTTGTTGGTACAAGCCAGTTGTGAATATGTATACATATTAGATTTGTACCAAATTTAAACAAATATACATCTATGGAAACTAATTATTATTCATGAGACGGTTTGGCCAAGCAACTGCTCAAGCTGCCACTTGAGCATTTCAGATGCATGTGAACCTTCATGCTCTATCAGTACTTGTCACAGCTGGGTTGCAAATAAAGTTGAAAGCAGGATCTACAAGCAGCAGTTAAAGGATATATTTGGCATAGAACTCAGAAAACAACAACTCAACATAATATAATGTAATGTAGAATGGACAACTGAACAAAGGAAATGGAGGACTTAAGTACACAGAGATAAACTAGGGAACTAAATGAACAGGTGAGCGTAATCAGTAACTAACTTAACCCTGGGGAAAGGTGTGTCCTTGCTCCGTAAAGAGTCCCAACAGAGGAGGGAGGGCAGGGGTTCTGGTGGAGGACACAGTGCAGGCAAAGGGCAGCAAACCAGGGGAAATGAAAGAGGAGAGAACAGGGAGGTGATGCTGCTGGTGGGAGGAGCCAGAAGCAGTAGTAGCCAGGTGGGACCCAAAGCGCAGCCAGAACATTGGCCCACCGCGGAGTCGAGGGAGGGAGGAGCCTTGGTGAAGACTTGCTGATGACAGCAGGGGGACGACTGATGAAGACTGAACCGATGGGAGTGGAGACCCAGGTGGAGCTGAAGAGCCGATGGGACCACACAACACCGATGGCTCTGGAGACCGAGGCGGAGCCACAGGGATGAGTGAACGTCTGAGCCAGGGTGCCAGGGGACTGAGGAAGCGCCGGTGTGACTGAGGACCAAGGCCGAGCTAAAGGTGTGAAGGGATAAAGCATAGCCGAAGGCCCGTAAGTCCATGGCGCAGACAGTTGTGCCGCCAGGCCAAGGCAGAGCCGGAAAGAGGAGCCAAGGCGGATTCGATAGGTAGACAGGCTGAGATGGAATGTGATGGGTTGGGATGCTGGAGGTGGAGCCAGAGGATCCTCTTGCTTAGGCCCGGTGCTCCTAAACTTTTTAGAGTGGCGTACCCCCTGAGGCATTTAACATCCTTTTGAGTACCTGCTCTTTCACTTAGACTGCAGTCACACCTTTTCTATTTTCTATTAAGGGACAATATTTGCCCCCTTAAATTGATTTTCCAGTGCATTTTTCCCTTTATAAAATAATGTTTTAAATATGTGTTCAATAAAGAAAAATGCATTGATGATAAAAACAAAGTGATACTTTCAAATATTAAACTAAAACTGCCAGTAGGTGGCGGTTTTAAAACAGGTAAGTAGCTGTTTTAATGATTGAGTCATTCATTCATTCATTCAGTAATGAAGTGGCAGTCTTATGAATGGGTCATAAATATGAGGAACTGAAGGGAAACAGCGGAGGTGGCGCTGAGGAAATGCCTGACTTTGGAAGAGGAGGTGGGAGAGAGAGGCTGGATGGGAACTCTGGGGACACAGCTGGGATGGGAGAAATAAGAAAAAAGTCCTCTTCCAAATCATTACAAAATCAGTTGGCCAGCTGCCAGCTGGGAGTGTGTACGGGGTCTTCTCCATTCCCTCAAGCTTCACTAACACACCCACTGGAACACATGGTGTTGACGGCTCACACAACTAGTCAGACTCATGGGGCTCAGGCTCTGGGATGATCCTCGTCTCAGTTTTTGTTGTTGGCGCATTGATCGTGGTAGGCTCCAGCTCTGTGTCAACAGTGGGCTTGAGCTTCGCAGTCATTGGATAGTGACTGTTGCTGGGTCCGAGGGACTCACTGAAGGATTATGGACTGTCATGGCTGGAAAGGGCAGGTCATTTGTGGAGTTGGCATCCTCTCCATCCTGAATGGTCAGGGGAGGTCCAGTCATCCACAGAGCATAATCAATATATTGCCGTAACAAGCCTTGTGTCTCCTGCATGGGCATTAGTTGGAGGAGGTAATCATCCAACCCACTCCAAAAGCAGCAGTTTAGTGTGGCCTTATTCCAGCGAACTTGATGGTACAGTTCAATAAAGTCCTCGACATAATCCTTTAGTGGCCGCCCTTGCTGATAGAGCGATAACAGAAAGTCTTCTGCAGCAAGATCAATCTTAATTGGTCCGTTCTTCTGTCACAGCTGGGTTGCAAAAAAGTTGAAAGCAGGATCTATAAGCAGCAGTAATGGATTTATTTAGCATAGAACTCAGGAGACATGGAAACAGAACAACTCAACGCAACGTAAGGCAGAATGGACAACTGAACAAAGGAAAATGAGGACTTAAATACACAGAGGTAAACAAGGCAACTAAATGAACAACAGGTGAATGTAATCAGTAATTAACTGGCACACAAGAGGAAACTAGGTCAACTTCACAGGCAAACAGAAACAGAACCAAAACAAAACAGAATATACACGTTACTGTACTGGTGTTAAAGACTATTTCACACTAATTTCCATGTACTTAAAGCCACCTGACGCATGTGTGTGCAATTTCATAAAACTAGAAGACTTTCTGAATGGATATATTAAGAAATATGCTTCTTTAGAAAGTAAAATTTAAAACATGAAAAAGAATCAATAAGTCAGCAATGATTTACTGCCATTGTAATCATGTAATCGATACAAAATTAACTGTAGTTGCATTACGAGTATTTTAAAACAATGTTTTAAGGGTATGCAAAAGGATGTCAAATGCCTCAGGGTACGTACCTTCCAGATACTTAATATTTGGAATCTGATTATGTAATCTAGATTACATGTAATCAGTTACCATTGGTGCTATAATAAAGGTGACTTGACTTGACAATCACAAGTTGATCAGATGATATATGAAGGTTATACAGAGCATGTTGACAACTGTGGTTTATTATTGTTTTTTTAATATATATTTTTTAAGTAAAACAAAATTTATTTCATGTCAATGACAGCTTTTACTGCTTTAAAATCCTATTCTAAAGGTCCACAACAGGGAATATATCCTCAACTGAACGGTAAGTTGCAGTTTTTAACTGTCAAATAATAGAAAACTTAATACATTAGCAATCTTTCAATCAAAGTAAAAAATTTTTTTTAAAAAAAATGTTTTTCTAAAGGACCAAACCCTGGGATGTACCCTCAAGCTACCAGTAAGTTTCAGTATTTGATCTCAAACAGTTATTTCAGTAGATAATACCCCAAATGAATCAATAATATTTTATTTTTTGTAAATCACTGATATTATTGCAATAACACCCTTTTAAAATCTTTTAAAGGTCCAAACCCTGGGATGTATCCTCAAACTACAAGTAAGTTTTAGTTTTCAACTATCGATCTCAGACAAAAACTTTTAATGATTAACATTTAATGAATATTGGAGTATGTTTTACAAGAAAATACTATTCGAATCTTCCTACTTCATGTTCAAATCAATGTGATACTTGTAACAGTTTCTTTGTAATTATTTGTGAAATTTACAAGCAATTTTTGAGTGAAAATGGTTTGAAAGTGAATCCAACGCCATTTTTTTTCAGTGTAATCCTACACTCCAGTCAAAGTCAGATGTGAAATATTCAACTTGATATCTCCAATTATACCCATATGCTACCATTTAAGTTGTTTGATTGTCAATAAAATACTTCCTATAGCAACAAGGAAAAATGCTGCTATGCAATTCTAGAACTAGCTCAGCAGCTGTTCGATTATCAACACAGAGAATCGTTTATTGTGTTTATTGTGTTTATTGTGCATTACAGCTGTAACAACCACAGTGATGCTCCCTAGCCTGCGTGAATTACCTGCTCAGACTATGTGTCCTCACTGTAAGCACCAAGTGATCACTATAACAAATCACTACTCCGGACTCATGACCTGGCTGGCCTGCGGCTGCCTTGCCCTCATTGGGTAAAATTCAACCTTCTTACTCCTTGATAATTCCATAGAACATACTATGAACTCTTAAAAATAAAGGTTCTTTATTGGCATCAATAGTTCCATGAAGAACAAAAGGTTCTTTATATTGGAAAAAGGTTCTTTTTTTAAGTACTGATCACTGAAAGGTTCTTTGGGGAACCAAATCTGATTCTTCTATTGCATCGCTAAGAAAACGTCCTTTTGGAACATTTATTTTTAAGAGTGTGCTTGGTCTCCTTTATTAAATAAAATAGGCTTGTCGAAAGTTTTAATAATAATGGGACACCATAAAATACTTAGCAGTTTGTTTAAGTCAACTGACCATATGCATGGAACGTTCTCTACTGCAACAATATAAGCCAGCTGGAAAACTTCCGGTGAAATGTCACTTGTTGGTGTGTCGGTACTCGGTAGCTTTAACAGCATCAATACTGTAATACTTACTTAATAAAGCCACTTAAATAGTCAGGCCTAGTTATTTAGGCATTCAAACGTATACATTTTATGACTTTTGTGTGAAAAAAGCAACAACACACTATAAATGAAAGATTTATTGTGCACTTTAGTTAGATCTGTTGAATAAAATGTGTTTTCACAAGTGTGCCGAAATTATTGAGTTTGCGCTGCACTGACTGACAGCGTCTGTGATTAAAAAGGGAGAACACGGTGTTCACGCTGTGTAATTCATTTCCAAGAAAAGTTATTGTTTTTCATGAGATTTTATGAGTACTTCATACATACTTCACCTTGACAAAATGTATTTTTAAACCTAGTAATTTTATAATGTTCTATATTTATTCAAAAGTGAAACTGAGTGGAAAAACAATTATAGAAAAATGAGACAATTAATAAAGATTTCATCTTGAAATGTTTGGTTTTACAAATGGGGACAATCTGAACAAATGATGTTTTTGGTCATCACATCAAAAATAATATTTGAAGTGCTGGAAAACTGTTGCATGTCTAAATACAGATGCTGTGTTTCTTATTCAAACGTTCACATTGGCTTCATCTTTATTGCAATCAGTAAAACTGGTTTATTGGCAAATTAGGCAAGTGTGATAACTGCATTGTTTTGTTTTGATGTACAGCGAGTACAGTTCACTAAAAATGACCAAGCTGGTTTAACGAAAACCGGGAAGTAACTGTGCGTATGGTCAATTAGACAGACTTAGATAGATGAGTGATTGATTCTCATGTCTGTTTTGCAGGTGCTGGCCGTGTTGTCTAGCACCTTTCTGGATGGATTCATGTAAAGATGTTGAGCATCGCTGCCCCAATTGCAACAACATCTTGTCTTTCTACAAGCGAATGTAATCTGGATGCAAACATGTCCCACTTAGTCTTTGAATTTAATGGGAATTAAAGGGTATAAGAAAAAGGGATATATCTGAATTTAATTGCACAGTACTTAACAGCCTATGTAAAATTAAATTCCAACACAACTTTCTAAGAAAAGTGATTTCACATAATTTTATCACTTATCTGAATGCAACAGCTACAGGTAGTAAGACTATGGTAAGTGTTCACATTGTATGAAATATTATTTATATTACTTGCAAATATAAATATTGTCTGAAATAGAATATTTAAGAACTATTTTAAAGCTTTACATTTAACTTCTGTCTGAATTCTGCCTGTAAATGTAGATTGTAGTTATGACTTTTAGTGTTTTTGTCTTTTTAATGAATCTTAAGTATGAACTTTTAAAGTAAAAAAGTAAACTAGAATAGCTGCACGTCCTGATATTGCTGAGTTAGATGCGTTCCTTGGTCAACATATTTTGTTGATCCTGGAACAACATTCTAGTCTGAAAATTTAATCTTAACCCTATTCCTACGCCTAAACCTAACCCTACCCATAAGTTATCCCAAAAATCAGAGGGAAATGATAGATGAATAACACTGATGTAGAAGCACCAATTCATGATTTTAAGCCTAAACTTGACATAATCTGTAAACTTGTCCCTCAAATCTGATTGGTTGATTTGAATGTTGTTCCAGGATATACAAAAATGTTGACCCAGGAACATGTTGAACTCAGCAATATCAGGTTATGCAGCATGGCTAGCTAGGGTTAATGATATAAATGTTACATTCATATATAAATTGTAAATTGTTAAATTGTATTGCTATGCTACCCAGTTCTACTGTAATTGTCACCTCTCACCCTCAACCTCTCTTAAATGAAGGGTTTCAAGGTCAACTGTTATTATCAATAAAATAAAGGTTATAAAATGGTTTTAAATAAATCTAACTAAATATATTGAGTTCTTCTCAGAAGAATGTGTGAAGCCAACCACTTTTATCAACAGTAATTTTGTTGATTGTGACCTACATTTCATAACAAGGAATAATTTAGTAATTTAGTCTCTCTTCCCCAGAGGGATTTACAGGGTAGCATGATTGAATAATTTGATTACACCAAAAAAAATTATGTAAAATCTTAATTTACAGTCATACAGAAATTAATAAATGTTTCTTAAGCCAATTTTTAAGGGGCAAGAGAGGCTGAAATGATCTGTGTAAAAATTAGTATTCAGGCTCTGCGGAATTTTGGAACAACAACTGTTTCACTGAGGATACATATGTAAACATTAATCAATATATTTCTTTTACATAATCTGCTCTGTAAATACTAAAATCAGTGAATCATAACATGCCAGTACTATTGATCTGTGATCTGCAGGTTTGAGATGTGCATTGTTTGAGATTAAAGTAATTTTTATTTTAAAGATTTGTCAGAAATATAGTATTCTATATTCTATATTCTATAAAAAATCCACAAATGTTTGCCTGCAGTCTGTCCATGAACCAATAGATGGTGTAGTAAGCTATTTCATTAGCAAGTCCCTCTGTTGAGAAACACAGACAGGAAACACAATTTAATTTACTAATTAATAAAAAAAAAATAAAATAACACACACACATATATACATATACATACATACATATAATTTTATTTCAACTGTCTGCCAAAAAATTCATGTTGCAGAATAAGACAAGAAGTGATTAAAATTTCAATACTGGCTCAGTAGTATTACTAACTGTATTAGTACGGACTATATAAAGATAAGCTTCATATCAGCAGCTTTGAATTTTACCAGCTGATTAAAAAACATAAGGTAGAACTGTCCACAAAACCCAATAAATCACAAGCTATGAGAATGATTAAAAAAAAGGAAAAAAAGAAGAAGTAGTATGTCTTTATCATTATCACTGTCCTTTTTGCATTATTTCTCTGCATAGTCCGTGGGGAAATTTTATCATCCATTTTGGTGCCCCATAAAATCTTTATGATAGAAAGAGTAAAGGAGAAATGGCAGGGAGAGTCCGTGTGTATGTGTGTGTGTGTGTGTGTTTGAGCCGTAAGGGGAATGGTGGCCACCACTCTGCTGTATGCAATACTAATTAATCAAACTGTGTCAGGCAGAGAGTGTAGAAAGGCGTGAGGTGAGAGAGATTAGTGTGCCAACACTGCTGAACTGCATGAACCCAGTGAACCACAGGGCTGAAGATGAAGCGCAGGTGGAGTTAAATCAGATGAACAGGAGTGTTAAACACCCTCAATGAGGTATATGACCCAAGGGAGGACAGCAAAGTCTTTCCTATGGCAGATACCTTTTTGAAACTTATTTAACATTCGTAAACTCCAAATAATAAAGGTTGTTTATTGACAGTGATGGTTCCAAGAAGAACCTTTAACATGCATGGAACCTTTTCATTGCACAAAAGAACTGTTCAGTGAAAGGTTCTTTTTGGAACCAGAAATGGTTCTTCACCACTGCAAACCCCCCCTTTTGGAACATTTATTTTTAAGAGTGAAGAAGGGACAAGTTTTTCCTATGGCAAATACCTTTTTGAAATGTTCTACTCAAGCAAACAACAGCAACCACTCAAACTTTCAGAGATTTTGTTCTAGAGTTTTGCAATTTTCTTCTGTGAAATAAACCCCAGTAATCTATTGTGTTTCCTCTAGAGTTTCAGAATACATCACAGAATGTGCTCAGAATTGCCAAGATGATAAAGTCTGCCATCAAAAGTTAGAGATCTGAATGTGATTTCAAAAAATCCTATTTCAAAAAATCATATTGTTCTGAGACCAAATTATCTGAGCTTCTATCCACATTGATTTTATAGCAATATGATCTTACTGTATGTAAACGTTCTCACTTGTATCTATTTTTACACAAATTTGACTTACAATTTCACTCAGAAATTGCTAGTGTAACATATAATCACAAAGAAATGGCAAGTAACACATTGAATTAAATATGAAATTTTGAAGTAGGAAGCCTGAAATAGTATTTGCTTGTAAAACATATTAACATAACATAACGTAACATCATACTCAAAAACATAATCTTTGTTGAATTTACTTCGTAAAATCGTTTTTACAGTATACTTCTGTCCCAAAACATCTGAGCCTAAATGAATCACAACCATTAAAGGAATAGTTCACCCAAAAATGAAAATTATCCCCTAATTTATCATCCTTGAGTAGGGGGGGGTGACAAGATCTCATGCCATGAGATCTCATGAGATTAAAATGTGACGAGATTTCTCATCGAGTTGAAAAGCTATCTATTGATACTGCCATGATGGAGTGTGAGGGTGAAATTAGGATAGAATATGCCATCGCTACATTTACATTATGTCTCCACTGTCGGTTTGCTTTTTATAGAAATAAAAACCATGTAATTCAGTTGGATAATGGTTGCTTCTATCCCATCCAACACAAGCTGCAGAGTCATATGTATGCAGCAGGAATCAGAGTTAACTGATCATGTGATGAGAGTAAGTGACAAGATGATTGACAAAACCATGGCAGAGGATTTGTTGCACAACAGAGCCTAAAAGCATCTGACATACACTACATTGCCAAAACTATTGGGACACCCTCCAAATCATTAAATTCAGGTGTTCCAATCACTTCCATGGCCCACAGGTGTATAAAATCGAGCACGTAGGCATGCAGACTGCTTCTTCAAACATTTGTGAAAGAATGGGTCGCTCTCAGGAGCTCAGTGAATTCAAGCATGGTACTGTGACAGAAGTCGCCATCTTTCTGCAGAGTCAATAGCTACAGACCTCCAAACTTCATGTGGCCTTCAGATTAGCTGAAGAACAGTGCGTAGAGAGCCTTATGGAATGGGTTTCCATGGCCGAGCAGCTGCATCCAAGCCTTATATCACCAAGTGCAATGCAAAGCGTCGGATGCAGTGGTGTAAAGCACGCCGCCACTGGACTCTAGAGCAGTGGAGACGTGTTCTCTGGAGTGACCAATCATGCTTCTCTGTCTGGCAATCTGATGGACAAGTCTGGGTTTGGCAGTTGCCAGGAGAACAGTACTTGCCTGACTGCATTGTGCCAAGTGTAAAGTTTGGTGGAGGGGGGGTTATGGTGTGGGGTTGTTTTTCAGGGGTTGGGCTTGGCCCCTTAGTTCCACTGAAAGGAACTCTTAATGCTTCAGCATACCAAGACATTTTGGACAATTTCATGCTCCCAACTTTGTGGGAACAGTTTGGGGATGGCCCCTTCCTGTTTCAACATGACTGCACCAGTGCACAAAGCAAGGTCTATAAAGACATGGATGAGCGGGTCTGGTGTGGAGGAACTTGACTGGCCTGCACAGAGTCCTGACCTCAACCCAATAGAACACCTTGGGGATTAATTAGAGTGGAGACTGCGAGCCAGGCCTTCTCGCTAACATCACAGCCTGACCTCACAAATGCGCTTCTAGAAGAATGGTCAAAACTTCCCATAAACACACTCCTAAACCTCGTGGAAAGCCTTCCTAGAAGAAGCTGTATGAAGCTGTAATAGCTGCAAAGGGTGGGCCAACTGCATATTAAACCCTACGGATTAAGAATGGGATGTCATTAAAGTTAATGTACGTCCCAAAACTTTTGGCAATATAGTGTATGTCTTATTTTGCAGAATGCATGCTCAGCACCGCCGCTCCCTATTAACAGAGTAAAACGCGAGCACGCATTCAAAGCTATTTCAATATCCCACATTTTGAAAGTGGCTCCCTGATGCATGCAAATATCTCCCAATATAAAATATATCTTAGGCTGGGTTGTGTAGTTTCCATTTCTCAGCTCATTATCATGCTTGAAGAAAATTTGGTCTCTATTTGCACTTTGAATATTGAGAGAGTACTTTGATTATGGTTGCACTTATTGTTTACACTTAATAAGAGAAAACTGTCATCATTTTTTATTCATACCTTTTTTATTTCTGTGATCAATTTGTGGAAAGGAGTTCAGCTAGGAGGTCAAAAGTTGTGTTGTCGAAAGCTCATAAATCAAGTACAGTTCTAAGGTCTGAAGAGACTCATATCATACTGAAGAGAAATCATACAGGAGAGAAGTCAGTCAGTTGAGTTTGTGGCAAAACCATTTACAGTGCTTGAGAATTGTTGTCTTTTACTGCATATGATAATTCATACTCAGAAAGTAGAACTGAAATGACATTCATTACATGATGATTAGTTAAAACATTTCAAATGCACCTGCAGACTATTTTTCTAGTCATGTATTTCGTCATTGAGGATTACTTAAAAATACTGTTGAAAAATCTCATTTCGTTCTCATGAACTCAATCTTGTGTCTTGTCTAGTCGCGTGAGCTAACTGTCTCATCACACCCCATCCCTCAAGCCATCCTAGGAGTATACGACTTTCTTCCGGCAACGAGAGAGTCTCGCGAGAGAGTCGAATCTAAAAGTCTAAAATGCAAAGTTTAAAAAAAAAAAGTCAGAAGATTTCCATATAAGAGAAGAGGAGCTACATCATACATCAGGTCAGAAGTCACCCTTGCGCCAGAACTCGACTCTTGTGAATGCGCGTACGGCTGTTGCCAGAAGCCAGTGATTATAGTTTATAAAGTTTTAAATATGAATATTTTTCTTACAAAAACCCATCACTTTGTTTCAGAAGGCATTTATTAACCCACTTGAGTCCTTTGGATTACTTTTATGATGGATGGATGCACTTTTTGGAGCTTCAAAAACTTGGACACTATTCAACGCCATTACTGGAAAGAGCCAGGATGATATTTAATATAACTCCAATTGTATTTGGGTGAAAGAAGAAGTCTTATACACCTAGGATGGCTTGGGGGTAAATTATAAAAATACAAAAAATACATTTTTTGGGTGAACTATTCCTTTAAGACTCATGAGCTATGAAGGTGAACATATGAGCAGTAAACGTTCCTCCGGGCGTGCTCACAGGTGTCCATGCATCTGCTGCACGTGTGCTTCTGCAGACAGGTGCTGCAGGCTCACCGCAGGGAACAGAAGGGAGAGGCGGTCCCACTGACTGATAACCTGTCAATGAACATCCATTTATGTCTCCCGATTCAGAAAATGAATCAAAGGAAAAGCTGGAGGGAGAGACTTTCAGGGCTCTGTTTAGAGCCTCAAATTTGTCAGACATCCCCACACCACCCCTTCACTTTGTAGGAAAGACAAAAGCTAAAATTGCCCATTTATCTTTCATTAGTGGTGTTGTTTGCCAAGTTAAGCATCACTAACTTGGCAAACCATAGTGTTCATATCCTTACTATTGCTCATAGCAAGGATATGAACACATCCTTTAGAAATGATGCATTTTACACCAATATACCAAGCTTGATTGGATGTACAACCTATAATGTCAACAACAAATAATATATGAAGTGTTTTTTTCACCCTTTTAACTTAAGACACTGCAAGCAATTCCTTTGTTTTTTCAGGCACTCTTCAATTTTGGGCTATTTTGCTTCCATAACTTGTCTTCTTTCAGACTAGTGGAAAGAAAACATCCAAAATACACATTTAACTGTTTATTTATAACACTTTATCTATTTGCATCTGTAGATTTCAATTACAATACATATCTTTAAAGGCAAGTTTCTTGAAGAGATTTTTTTTTTCTTGTGCAAAACCTAAGAAGTGTAAAACCTTTATGTCAACAAAATAAAACAAGAATTTTGAACCTGGCTTTATCTAAAGATCTATTCTAAAAAAATGTATGCTAATTAGTGGAGCATATTTAATTAGATAATACCTAATTTGAATATTTATACAATTTCAGAAAACTTGTAATACAAAACAAATGTCTAACAATTGCAGTTAATCAACTGGGAAAAATATGTAATTTCAAATAACATACCAAAAGTATGGTAATATTAGTTAAAATTTTACCAAATTCACCTGTAGTGTTTTTTCCCTTAAACAATGATAATACAATGATTTATTAAACTTTATTATTTAACTATGCAAGACTATCAGTATAATTTATTATTTGCATTCAGCATTGATTTTCCCTTTATTTTATTAGATCAAACAGAACCAAACAGTTGATTAGACAGACTTAAAGGTGGGCTCTTTCTGACCAGTGAATGACAACATAGAAAAGCCCTAGCAACCACCCAGAACACCCTAGCATTTGCATAGCAATGCCATGGCAACCACACATCAGTCGCAATGAGTTTTCCATGGGAAATCACCAGCACACTGTCATGCAAATTCGTAACTATTTTATGTATTGCCAAATTGTTGGCTAATTCATTTGAATTTTTATGATGACATTTGTACATTTTTGTACAATGAGCTTAAGCCCCACAGACAGTCAGGCTTAGTGTTGGACCTTCAATTCATACTTCTGGTTTTTTTTTTTTTTTTGCATAAAAAATTACAGTTCCATACGAATCACAACACATAAAACAGTTAAATTTTCTCATAAGATTGTGTTGGGAAGCACCATTCACACCTCTTTGAAAAATGTAAAAACTCTAGCTGTATTTGTTTCTATGGAAGATAAGAAAGTGCAGCGAGTTGAGCCAGAAAATGACATACAGTAAGGAAATGAAAGTGACCTGCCATTGCTCTTTTCCCTTTTAATAAATATCACATGTCCTCTTCGTCTTTGATGTTAAACCGGACCTCGAAAACAAGGCTCCTCTAAAACAAACACCTTTCATGCCTGGCTAGTGTCAGATATAATCACTCTATAATCAAGCCTTATCATTTCATCCCTCAAAGAGTTGCATTGCCGGGGCCTTGCGTGTGGCCAGAGGGGCCCGCGGCTCAAAGAAAACCCCCCTGGGGACATGAAACGATGTGTATGGAGCTGCACTGTTTTAACTGTAACATCCTCACATGTGGGAGGCAGTGACCTTTAGATTGCTCCTTTCATAGAGGGATAGGGGGGCAACGCAGAGGTCTACTGCAACTGTAAACAACAACCACATGATGAAACACACACACAATACTAATACCTTTATATGTACTGTACTGTACTGAGATATTATGCATGACTGAAATGACATCCGGACCCAACCAACTCTGCTTATACAAACCCGATTCCAAAAAAGTTGGGACACTGTACAAATTGTGAATAAAAAAGGAATGCAATAATTTACAAATCTCATAACTTATATTTATTCACAATAGAATATAGATAACATATCAAATGTTGAAAGTGAAAATTTTGAAATGTCATGCCAAATATTGGCTCATTTTGGATTTCATGACAGCTACACATTCCAAAAAAGTTGGGACAGGTAGCAATAAGAGGCCGGAAAAGTTAAATGTACATATAAGGAACAGATGGAGGACCAATTTGCAACTTATTAGGTCAATTGGCAAAATTATTGGGTATAAAAAGAGCCTCTCAGAGTGGCAGTGTCTCTCAGAAGTCAAGATGGGCAGAGGATCACCAATTCCCCCAATGCTGCGGCGAAAAATAGTGGAGCAATATCAGAAAGGAGTTTCTCAGAGAAAAATTGCAAAGAGTTTGAAGTTATCATCATCTACAGTGCATAATATCATCCAAAGATTCAGAGAATCTGGAACAATCTCTGTGCGTAAGGGTCAAGGCCGGAAAACCATACTGGATGCCCGTGATCTTCAGGCCCTTAGACAGCACTGCATCACATACAGGAATGCTACTGTAATGGAAATCACAACATGGGCTCAGGAATACTTCCAGAAAACATTGTCGGTGAACACAATCCACCGTGCCATTCGCCGCTGTCAGCTAAAACTCTATAGGTCAAAAAAGAAGCCATATCTAAACCGGAAGCGCAGGTGTTTTCTCTGGGCCAAGGCTCATTTAAAAGTGGAAAACTGTGCTGTGGTCAGACGAATCAAAATTTGAAATTCTTTTTGGAAAACTGGGACGCCATGTCATCCGGACTAAAGAGGACAAGGACAACCCAAGTTGTTATCAGCGGTCAGTTCAGAAGGCTGCATCTCTGATGGTATGGGGTTGCATGAGTGCGTGTGGCATGGGCAGCTTACACATCTGGAAAGGCACCATCAATGCTGAAAGGTATATCCAAGTTCTAGAACAACATACACTCCCATCCAGACATCGTCTCTTTCAGGGAAGACCTTGCATTTTCCAACATGACAATGCCAGACCACATACTGCATCAATTACAACATCATGGCTGCGTAGAAGAAGGATCCGGGTACTGAAATGGCCAGCCTGCAGTCCAGATCTTTCACCCACAGAAAACATTTGGCACATCAAGAGGAAGATGCGACAAAGAAGACCTAAGACAGATGAGCAACTAGAAGCCTGTATTAGACAAGAATGGGACAACATTCCTATTCCTAAACTTGAGCAACTTGTCTCCTCAGTCCCCAGACGTTTGCAGACTGTTATAAAAGGAAGAGGGGATGCCACACAGTAGTAAACATGGCCTTGTCCCAACTTTTTTGAGATGTGTTGATGCCATGAAATTTAAAATCAACTTATTTTTCCCTTAAAATGATACATTTTCTCAGTTTAAACATTTGATGTCATCTATGTTGTATTCTGAATAAAATATTGAAATTTGAAACTTCCACATCATTGCATTCTGTTTTTATTCACAATTTGTACAGTGTCCCAACTTTTTTTGGAATCGGGTTTGTATTTACTAATTTATATACACATTATCAATTAAGTATCTACGCTGACTGCTCATGTATTTTATTTCATTTCCACTTTACATGCAATGTCACTGACAAGTAATACATATCGTTTCATCTAAGATGCTTGCATACTAGTCCAAGTAAACAATCATCTATCATATTCCCATTATTCCTATTATTTTGGTGTGGATCTGAATTAAATTGCCATGTTTACATATGCTGAAAAGATCCAAAGGGAGAAAACATGCCAGGTTCAAACAGCCTTAAGGTGAGGTCATATTAGCAAAAAACAGGTTTGGTGTCCATTGTCAATAGCTTAGAAATGAAGCACTGCTCACATAGAAGTCACTTTCAAAATTTGCACGACCAACATGAACATAAGCAAAATTTGAGTGGTGAACTTCACTCCCAATTGTGTGGATTTCTATTGGAAAGCCTGGAATTTGTCCGCTAAATTTCACCCAAGCAACAGTAAATGTGACCTCATCTTAAGTCTGTTTTCCTTACAAAGTCTAATCACTTGGATATAGCACAACTCTCCTCAAAAAGTTCAAAAATTTGGACATACACTAAATCTTGGGTTATTTTTTCTACCCAAGTCATGGGTTGAGCCATTTTTTGGGGTTATTTTTCCAGTGTTTGGGTAGATTTTACATTACCTAGCTCCTGGGGTCAGACGTAACAACCCATGGGTTGAGTTATTTATCACTGGATTTTTGCGTCCTCTTCGAGAGAACAGTGCAGCTCCGTCAAATTGTTGTCTTCGGTAAAATACAGGTTTGTGTACATTCTATTTTATCTAAAAATTCGTTAGTGATCTGTATATCATTTAATTTTATGCAAAGCAACATAACAGGGGCGCGATGTGAATCGCTTAAACGAGTGTTGCGTCGGTCTTTTTGCGTGATGGAAACATACGCCTGATGCTAAACATATTAAACATCGAATTCCTGTAAAGACCTCAAATCAAACTTTAGAGAGAGAGTTTTCTGGCTGTTAGTGTGGACACAGTGATTTTGCAAAGTCAACATATTCTCAATCAACATATTTTGTTGATCCTGGAACAATATTTAATTCCTAACCCTATTCCTATCCCTACCCCTACACAACTCCTTGTCCAAGCTCTTGTTCTCTCCAGACTGGACTACTGTAATGCTTTTTTGGCAAGAGTGGTCTTTAATGAGCCGAAGAGAGCACATGTCACACCTCTCTTCATCAATTTGCACTGGTTGAAAATTGCAGCTAGCATCAAATTCCAGGCACTGATGTTTGCCACTGGCTCTGCACCCCATACCTCAACTCACTACTTCAGACTTATGTGCGCTCCAGGAGCTTGCATTCTGCAAGTGAACGGTGCCATCCCAAAAAGACACAAAATCACTTTCACGGACCTTTACCTTGACTGTTCCCTGCTGGTGGAATAACCTGTCTAACTCAACCCGAGTTGCTGAGTCTTTAGCCATTTTTAAGAAATCTTTTTCATCAACACTTGACCCATTAATACTAACACTTACTATTCTATATATCTATTAAATAATAATAATAATAATAAATGTACATGTGTACTGTGCTGCTAGACTAACTGGGACTAGTCATAGCACTTGCATACTGTTGCCTTATTTGCTGTTTGATTTGATATTGCTCTCATTTCCAAGTCGCTTTGGATAAAAGCATCTGCTAAATGATTAAAGGGTTAGTTCACCCAAAAATGAAAATTCTGTCATTAATTACTCACCCTCATGCCGTTCCACACCCGTAAGACCTTCATTAATCTTCGGAACACAAATTAAGATATTTTTGTTGAAATCCGATGGCTCAGTGAGGCCTTCATAGCCAGCAATGACATTTCCTCTCTCAAGATCCATTAATGTACTAAAAACATATTTAAATCAGTTCATCTGAATACAGTGGTTCAATATTAATATTATAAAGCGACGAGAATATTTTTGGTGCGCCCAAAAAAAAAAAAAAAAAAAAAAAAACGACTTATATAGTGATGGCCGATTTCAAAACACTGCTTCAGGAAGCTTCGGAGCATAATGAATCAGCGCGTCGAATCAGCTGTTCGGAGCGCCAAAGTCACGTGATTTCAGCCGTTGGCAGTTTGACACGCGATCTGAATCATGATTCGATACACTGATTCATTATGCTCCGATGCTTCCTGAAGCAGTGTTTTGAAATCGGCCATCACTATATAAGTTATTTTGTTTTTTTGGCGCACCAAAAATATTCTCGTTGCTTTATAATATTAATATTGAACCACTGTACTCACATGAACTGATTTAAATACGTTTTTAGTACATTAATGGATCTTGAGAGAGGAAGTGTCATTGCTGGCTATGGAGGCCTCACTGAGTCATCGGATTTCATCAAAAATATCTTAATTTATGTTCCGAAGATGAACGAAGGACTAACCCTAACAACATGAGGGTGAGTAATAAATGACATTATTTTAATTTTTGGGTGAACTAACCCTTTAAATGTAAACCTAACCCTAACCCATAACTTATCCCTTATACTGTATCTGGGAAATAATAGGCAAATTACATCAGTGTAGAAGCACCTAACCCTGGTTGTAAGCCTAAACTTGATATTTGAGGGACATGTAAACCCTCAGATCTAATTGGTTGTATGAAACCTAATTGGTTGAAAACCTAATTGTACGTGGCCTAATTGTTAGAGTGTCAGACTGGTGCCACATGTGTGTGCACTAACTTGGATGGGTTAAATGCAAATGACAAAATCTGAGTATGGGTTACCATGGCTTTCACATGTCACTTTCACTTTCAAATGTTGTTCCAGGATCAACAAAGATGTTGACACAGGAGCATGTTGTACTTGGTGAAATCACATTCACCCTGTCAGTGTATATTAGTGAATTTCGCTATATGCTATGCACTCTAAAATATGACAAGCAGATTTTAATCTTTCTCTTCCTGGAAATTGAACAAAAATATTGATGAATCATCCTGCACTCAAGGGCTTGTCTAAATTTTTGTCTAATTAAATGCTCTCCAAGAATGTTAATGTTCCTCCTACTAATTACACCTGCTACTGACTAGAAATAGGTAGTAGTAAATCATCCAGCCAATTCATTCTGAGGCAATCTGACCATCCAAAAAGAGATCAGCTTAAGGGTTAGAAAATCAGATATAATCAGACGCGAGCTCTGAAAAGCAAACAAAGCTGCTCCTATAACCTTGCAGCGCTGACCTCTTTAATGCTTCACTCTGAACACCATTTAACTGGATGATCTGATGCAAAAAAAACAATGGCAAATAGAAGAGAAGTGAAAGATATTAATCAAAGATGAATGCAAATACAGCTTGTAATTAGGGGATAATGTAGATTTAGAGATAATATTTGCTGCCGAGATCTGATTTACAGATTTTCATTACATTAACTTGTTGTTGTTTTTAAACTTCACTTTTAATCCTCATCATTTTTAACCCTTGCTTTTGCGATGCCAACCACACAATGTGTATATAGTGTGAAATGATGCCATGTTAAAATGTAATGGCCAGTTGTTTGGAAGCAAATGACCAATCATAAACTACACCTCTTGCATTGTTCATTCATGAGCTTTCTACAATCACAGAAACTTTCATGCATGTTAATTGAAGTGAAGAAGGGATACGCTCTGAAAATTTGTTTCGGTGGTCCAGTTTTGTGATACCTGAATCTCCAGGATTAATAAACAGTGTAAAATGAAATATGAAAAACCCTGTCAAATGCACAAATAGCTGCACTTGGTTCAGTCTCTCTTTGAAGGTTTCACAGTGGCCTCCACTCAGGTTCAATACATGTCAGCTTGACTTTGTTGTTTTGTAGATGCATCCTCAGATTAAGCAGTTTTTGTATGGGGTGTTAAAACACTGTGTTTATTCAGCAACAGCTCGCACAGATCAAGGCTGCGGGGAGAGAGACGAGCAGCACAGAGCCCAAGAGAGACAGAATACATTAAACAATCATTAATAACGCACTAACTAGCAATAAAGGGAGATGTGAGGAGATGAATGGTTTAATAAACACTTCTGAAGGTTTAATAAAGGGAAATAAAAGCCGTCAAACCTTTCTTTGGGTTTTTGATGCTTTTCAAAGAATAGTATTAATGAGAGAGGCAGATGGGAAAGTGTTTGAAGTGCAAAGCTCATCGTGCACGTCACACGGACTCCACACATTGTCTGAACAAAACAGAGCTCTTAATTTATCTCTGCATATTCATGTGGCGTTCTGCTTTTGAAATTGATATGTGAATCAGGAACAGCCCTTGGAAATCCCTAAATATGCACCGACACAAGCATGTGGATGCTAAGAAACAGTCGTAGTGTCTGAAAAAAGTGTCTTTTGAAATGTCAGCGCTGTTCACCGTCATGATGACAATGTGGTTAAGAAAAATGATACCAAAGAACACAAAGTCCCAACAAATGCAGGCAATGCACTCAACTTATTATAAATAGTCGCAATAATGCTGGTCATCACAGACTGTGAAGCAAAAATCAATTCCTTGTGTTATCATTATCTATCCATTTATATTTCTTCTTTAAGTAGTCCTGCAGGGGCTCGAACCCCTTCATTATTTAGATTCATGTCTATGCATTTGGCAGATGCTTTTGTAAGGGTGGTTTTGACATTATCCAAAGAAACATTAGCAGTATGATGGTGTAAAATTGTACATTTCTCATCTATTACTTCCCACTCCTACTTATCCACCTTGTTCCTGACTAGCCTAATGCGTTTCGAATTATGGGTTGCACTTCCGGTTTGGGGAACTTCCATTAAAGACTGAAATGAATCGTTTCAAATCATAAGGTTGCCCTAAAAATAAAGCTTAACCGTCAGTTTGACTGAATGAGCTGTCAATGTTTCTTTCATGTTTTAGTTTTTAGACATCATGAAAATAACGTAACGCTTGGTATTTTTTTTTTTCTCAGTTATTTTTATTACCATTTTCCAACAGTTTTATACAAATCACTTACATATACAATTTGTATATGTATGAATGTAAACAGAAAACAAAACGTAAAAAAAAAAAAAAAAAAATGCACATATTTGAAGTATTAAGTAAAAATATATCAAATCAGGAAATAGGGGGGTCGTCCAAATTTAACGCTTGGTATTTTAAGGTAACATGTTATAACAAGAATATCTATGGCAGGAGCTCTTTTCAGTCGCTGCTTTCTATCGTGATTATTTTCTTTCCTCCATTTGCATACCGCTGTAATAGTATGAAAAAGGACAACATATACTGTACATTTGTGGTCTGTTCTCCCGATATAATTTACAATATATCCCATTAATATTTCACTGGAATGCACGAAGAATCTCTTGTTTTTCTCCTCAAAACCTCACGTCTCTTTCCAGGGTTATTTTCACGGGTAAATACTCATGTTCATTAACATTTTTTATTAAGGAATATATATTATATAATACAGATATCGCTATAGTTATATTTAACCCATCCGTTATTGCTGTGGAAAGAATCACACTTTTCATGGCCTGTTGAAAGTACCTTGTTGATGCTTTTACACTTTTAAACGTCCTTTTAATGTTTGTTGGTTGAAGGGCGAGAAGAAAAATGGCATCTCATTATACCCAGTTTTTTTTTTTTTTAAAAACGCATTATTGGGTTCATAAAGCGAGCCTTTCACTGACTGTTTACAGCTAAACAGAAGTTACACCCATAATTCACGCAAAGTGTCATGGGGCGTTGGAATAAGGTGGATACCAACTAAGGAAATAAGTGCAGTTAGAATAGCAAAATATGTGGGAGAGCTTTGCTATAGTCACAGTTTGTCTATATATTGTATAGCAATAGGTAGCACTTGAAAGTTAATACAGAATCAAACCTAGTTAGCACAACATTTGTAATTGAAAGGGTTTAATGACAATATCTAGTAATGGTTACTAGTAATGAGAGAGAGAAAGTGTAGCAAGTGAAAGAAAAAAGTGAGGGAAAGTAAAGTCCCCAAGAAGAGGAGGAGGCAAAGAAAAGTGGAGGCAAAGAAAGAGTGCCCCAAGAAAGGGATCTAGAGGAAAAGAAGAGACAGAGCAACAGTCTTTTATTCCTTCCTTGACCCTGTGACTGAAACCCAAATGTAAGATTCCCCTCGCCATAGTAAATATTTGACAATTAGCAGACCCTCGATGTACACAAATCTTGGCCTACAGGCCTTGATCACTATCAGCACCTCTTGTGCCATTAGGAATTCCAAATGGCCTTAGTGGTAGAAAGAGGAACATGAAATCAAAAGTCTCTTTTCATTTTTAACAAACTTATAAAGGCTTTCTGAAGCGAAGCGATGCGCTTGTGTAAGAAAAATATCCATATTTAACAAGTTATAAAGTAAAATAACTAGCTTCCACCAGACCGACTTCTGTATTCAAGTTACGAAGAAAGTGTAATGCCTCTCGCAGTTCAAAACGCTTCGCTACGTCCTACACTTTCTATATTCAAATGACAAAAAAAGCATAACTGATGCAACATTATGCTTTTAACAGTTTTTCAATAATTGCTGTAGATAACTGAACATATAATATATTTATATAATAATATTAACATGATATTCCTTGTATAGAAAACTGTCTGAAACACTCTGTCATGTACACTGTGTGCAGAATTATTAGGCAAGTTGAGTTTCTGATCATATTTTTTTTTCCAAGCACATTTTACCAATTCCAATCCACATCAATCTTAATAACTACTATTAATATTGTTTTTAATCATTTATAAGTGATATATAATTGTTCATGAAGGCTGGAAATGAAAAATGCTTTATATTCAGGTGTGCAGAATTATTAGGCAGGTTTTCTTTTACAGGCAAAATGAACCAAAAAGAGATTTAACTGACCAATGGACAGCAAAATGCTCATTGGGTCAGCAGGGTCATACAAAAACAGGTGGAAAAGAAATGACACATGTTAACTGCAAAATAATTAAGAATTAAGGTGAAGAATTAAGTGTGAAACCATCAGGAACCCTTTAGTTTCCAGTGCCACCATTTTCCAGAACTGCAACCTAGCTGGAGTCTCCAGAAGTGCAAGGTGTCAGGATCTGAAAGACTTAGGTTAGCTAAAGAATCCTAAAAATGACCCGCTCTTAATAGAATCACAAGCTGAAGTGTTATAAATACATGAAGACTGGGTTTTTATAGGCCTTATAGACAGACAGCTTGAGAGTGACTCTTGAAGGACCAGCACCACATCCAGAATTTATCTTCCAGAATCTGGCAGTAAGGTGTGGGAGTTCACTTTTAGTCCATCTCTTATCCTGAAATGTCCGTCTTGCAGAGATGGACTAAAAATGATCTTCCAAAACTTACTGCCAGATTCTGGAAGATAAATTGTCTATAAGGCCTATAAAAACCCAGTCTTCATGTATTTTATAACACTTCAGCTTGTGATTCTTATTAAGAGCGGATAATTTTTTAGGATTCTTTAACTAACCTAAGTCTCTGAGATCCTGACACCTTGCACTTCTGGAGACTCCAGGTAGGTTGCCGTTCTGGAAAATGGTGGCGCTGGAGACTAAAGGGTTCCTGATGGTTTCACACTTAATTCTTCACCTTAATTCTTAATTATTTTGCAGTTAACATGTGTCTTTTCTTTTCCACCTGTTTTTGTATGACCCCGCTGACCCAATGAGCATTTCGCTGTCCCTTGGCCATGCTTTAACTTTGCAATTTCTAGTATTGCATTAGTATTGCATCCTTCTCATGAGTATTTAATAATTTTTGACTTTTCAGACTGAGTTAAATCTCTTTTTTGGTTCATTTGCTGTAAAAGAAAACCTGCCTAATAATTCTGCACACTGAATATAAGGCATTTTTCATTTCCAGCCTTCATGAACAATTATATATCACTTATAAATGATTAAAAACAATATTAATAGTAGTTATTAAGATTGATGTGGATTGGAATTGGTAAAATGTGCTTGGAAAAAAATTGATCAGAAAATCAAATTGCCCACTGCACACAGTGTATGTATATTTTTATGATAATAGTAAAAAGAAATGTCAAGTAGTTTTATCATATTAAAAATAACTGTGGCAACAGTTGACCCTTCGCCAGGAGTTTGATTGACAGGTGATCTAACCAATCATAACGCCAAATTCGCCATTTTGTCCGACAAAGCAGTCAGGGGAGTTAGCAGATTAACGTAGATGGACTTGAACTTGAAAAATGGTGTGTATTTATGTCTTTCCGCGTTTGAAACAACATTCCTTATGATGTTCATTCATGTTAATTTGATGCTATAAATGAACTAGTAGGAAGAGATGGTCAGTTCACGAGCAGCCTGAACTGAGATGCTACAGCGATCTGTTATGACACATTAAAGAGCCACAAAACGGTATTTGTTTAAATTTCTTTAAAAATGACAAAATTTGAAATCTGAGACTTTGTTTCATATCAAAAGTAACCTGCTCTGTCTTGTCTGTTGATGCAATGTCAGTGTCCTCTTTGCTCCGAGATGTATTTTTCACTGTGTGAGAACATGATGTGTGGCCAGAGATCGGTATGGCTTGTTAGACATAGCAACAGTAACTAAAGGCGGCAGGTCTTTGCGAATGGTCAATTGCATTTTGGCATTACCATGTTTTGTAAGTGTAGCCTACATGAGTGAATCATCGAATAAATTTTATATGATATTCCTCTGAGTAGTTATGTAGTATACTATTAGTTATGAATGGGAGAAACTCGCAATATGGCGGAATACATCCCGCCTTTTAAGTAAAAGAGCCAATCGCTGATTGGTAAAGTCATTGCGTCACTGCAGCTGCCGTTAGAGGCTCCGGTTCCCATAGAAACCGAACACTTGCGATTAGGACCGCGCATGCGCGTTGACTCTTCTAGCCTGAAAAATAAGCTTTTTTTAATGCTAATTGAGCATAAGTAACAACATTTATGGGACAGTTCATGTCAGATTTTGTTGCTGATTTGAAATATGTTATTTAATTGTGAGTTCGCCAAACAGTTTTTGAGATTTCAGGATTCCCCCATTCAAATAGATAGGAATTGGTCTTGGTTGCCTGGAATAGCTGGCCGGAGGCATTGCAAATATGGCCGCCGAGTGAACAGCCTTTCCTTGAAAGGGACTTTGGTATCGATCGATCGGCTGACAAAAATCGGTCGTTATTGTTTTTAAATCACAAATCGGCGGGTCTCTCTCTTTACTGTAACCCAAGGGAACTGATCGCGAGAGCTGCATTTTTTTTTACAGATCTCATCTGCAGTTTGGAGTAATTGGCGTGACGAAACGCAGAAGCACACACGTTTCATCACGTGTCCCACCTTGTTAGGCCTGTCTTTGGTGATTCTAAATTATGATTTAAATATGTCATCTGAAATATGCTCAATATACAAACGCCTCCAAGCTGAGACAACTGAAAACTGATCAGCATATCTCTTGAGAGAGGACATGCAACATATGTAACACCTCGATTCGGGTGCAAACGAAGGGGGCACCAAAATCACTGATTTTTTTTTTTTAAATACATGTCTTGTATAACGTACCAGACAAAAAGCATAGTTAAAAAACAAAATATGTAAAACAAAATATGTTTTTAATTTATCTTTCTAATATAATTTTTAAATAATATTATATTTCTCTCGGATCATCTTGGATTTATATTTTCTTTGTTGTTAAGTTGTTGCAGTGCATTTCATTGCAAATGAAATTAAATGTGATGCTGCATTATTATTTGGCCAAAAGAGCATTTGCAGTGTAATTAAAATTATTGGCACAACTTTTGTCTCACAGCATGCCTATAATGCCTTAAAATGCTGCCTACATAGACAGCTTACTAGATTTCGGAGCAGAGCACAAGTACTCTGGGATTCTGACAGGTTCAGACGTGTGTTTTTGAGCGATTACTCAGATATATTGAGTGAGAAAGTCTTCGCTCTGCTGATCTTCACACTACTTTAACAGTATCAGGTGTGATGCTGTTCTACTCACTGTCTGCATTCACCCATTTTTGTTATTTTTTACGTGGCGGAATTCTAATTTATTGGACTTTTTCAACACACAGCTCTTTTTCTTATAAGGGTGAACACAAGCGAGAGAGCGACAGCAGACAAATGAAAAGGCATGTGTGAACTCCTTCACCCCTTTACCAAAATCAAACATCTAATTTAACAGTTATGCATACCGGGCTGCTATTAAAGCTTGTGATTTATTATTAATACAGTCTATCGCTTAGAGCCGAGCTGATGGATAATGCTGTTAGAGATGGAATCTCTTTCTATGTCTCTCTGAAATGAACTTGTGCCATAATAGTAAAGCTTTGTTGGAGTGATCCAATAAAGTCTTATCTAGTGATTAATATTCAAATCAATATTAAAAAATAAATTCATACCAGTTATTATTGTTTTTAAAGATCTGCTCTGCAGTCTAAGAAGCAATGAGTATCAGTAAAGTAGTTCATTGAGTGTAGAGTAGTGTTTGCTCCATTTAGCCTCAGGCCTGTATGTGAACATGAGAAAAGACCTGCCATTCTGTCGCTCGCGGTAATCAATGCGAGTCACTGAGCTATATTTTATTAAACGGCCCGTGTTCTCTCTATCACTTCACACTCATTTACTGGGCTCTAGGAAAATGACTTTATGAGAAGGATGACATGGAGAAAATCAGCCTTTTCCCTTCCACATCACACATATGACTGATCAAGTATGCAAAGTAAACAGGTGCCGAAGAAATGCACTCTGTGACCCACAGCAATGGAGAGCATGTGCTTTCCATCAATGTCATATAATCAGTGCTGCATTTGATTAGTATCTAAAAGATTATTTATGCAAAATTAATGTCAGGAAATGAATGTACTGTGTTGTTGCTTTGAGTTCACGTTTAGAGTTTTGCTGCACCAAGGTTGTTTATTTATGTTGGTTTTAAACCTTTTAACTTATTCTTCATATTTATAATATTTCCTATCATTATTACTGCAGCACCACTCACATTTTGTTCAGAAAAGCATCTTTAAATGTAAGATACTGTCATAAAAAAACTTCAAAAAAGTCAAATAATAAATATGTCCACAAACGTAAAAGCAGTATTATATATATATATATATATATATATATATGCAGGTAGATTTCAGCAGTGGCGTGTAACACAGTCACTCATACTAGTCACTAGTTGAATTTCATATACATTTCATTGTTGAATTTTATATACATTTAATTTAATTTTACTCATTCCATTGATTTTGTGCTCACACCCAAAGTGCATGCACATAAAACCGTCTCTCGGTACTAAATTGAATAATTTTAACTACTTATTGCGCTTAACAGTCAAATACACAAAAAATAATGTCAAAATACCAGTGTTGGTGAGTATTCACTTAAACACAGTCAGTTATGTTTTAAGTGAACGTAAACAGTTAAGAAAGAAAACGCACGTGTAACAGTATAATAGAGATCTGTGTGTCAGGCCTTAAAGTGACAGCAGCCTAATATACCTGCTGCCAAATTATTAGATAATATAAAAAATATTATAAACACAGTCAGTTATGTTTTAAGTGAACGTAAACAGTTGAGAAAGAAAACGCATGTGTAACGGTATAATAGATCCGTGTTTCAGGCCTTAAAGTGACAGAAGCCTAATATACCTGCTGCCAAATATATCTATATTAGAGATATTAAAAATATCTATATGGCAGTTTTTCTCCATGGTATCAATGTCAAAATTGTGGCCATAAAAAATGCTGAATGGCTAGTACCTTTGAAAAACCACTAGCCACAGTGGCCGCTGAGTAAAAAAGTGTCAATGTTATTACTGGAAAAGATCATGTGATTACTTTAACTCTGCACTGGGACAGCTTTAATCAGCGCTCTGCCATTTAAAGGGGTCATGGGGGCAAATATATTTGCACATGCCTGCCTCCAGAGCAAGACAAAGATGAATAGTTATACATCATCGCACCATAGGCTCCGCCCACTGGCATTCAAATGCTTAAAAGCTGACATTTGCCTACACTACACATGTGAACGTTGCGTCAAAAGCAAATACGCCATTATAATCACTAGCAATGTTTCAATCCACCTTTTTTATGTGCATTTTGGGATACTGCAAGAAATAAATAAAATAAAAATAGCGCTGGTCGGAAAAGCCAAAATGCGCATAAATTCTAAAAATACATAAAAAATATTTTGGATACGTTTTTTATGCAATACAAAAACATGCAAACTAAACTACAATAGAAACACTTTTACCAAATAAATTCTTTGATGCGCATCAAAAAAGACGTGACTTTGCGATGGGACTGCGTAACTGGACCAGCCAGCGGACTGATCTCGTTGCACAGCATCTGAAATGCTATTTTGGTCATTCTGAAATGCCTGAGCAAAGTCTGTCGTCAAAGTGGTTCGGTATAATTCTCTCCCAGAAGCGCCTCACACGATTGTGTTCACAAACACCAGACATCTGAATGCAAGATAAGACCACGTTTATTGGGTTTCATCTGCGCGCTCTGAGGCGCAAGTACTTTACTATATAAGAAAATTATTATATACAGTGGCTTCTACTGCATTAACTTCCATTTTCTTAGTGATATTTAGTGCCAGTTTATCAGGAAGTGACGATTTTCTCTGGACTCACTGGATGGAGTTGTTTTGTTTTATGCGATATTCCAAATTTGCGCACAAGTTAATTCACAACTTTAGATGGAAACATACCTACTGACACTGTCTTCACTGGATACAGTACAGATGCGCATTTATTTTCTGACACGCTCTACGCGGTGAGTCTCCCGACAAAAGGACAATTAGAGGAGTACATAGAAACGTAAAGGAACGATTGCTTTGACGAGTCCTATTTAAACAGCTCATTTGTTCATTTCTGTAGAGATTTAGAAGGATCCCAGATAGCAAGCAACCATCGAACCGAATTTAATCAATGCTAATGTGTCAATGTTAACTGCATTAAATCAAAATTACTTTTGCATCTGCAATTAATGTTGAAAAAATTTTAAAATTTCAACCAAAATCAATGGTAATGGCACTGAATCTGTTACAATGGTTCAACATCATGCTTGCACTCTCAGAAAATCAAACACATCAACTACAAGTGACAAGCCACACAGCCTGAATTCAACTGAAGACAAAAGAAGACAATAAATCTCTCAAGATCTCAGCAGAAGTTCTTTTTGAGAATTAACAGAGGTTTAGAAGTTGAATTCTTTTTTAAATGTTTGGATACCATTATGGTGATCAGTATTTTCATTAGTTGCACAGTTTGACTTTAATGTGAGTTTGTGGTTTTTGTAACAGTGTTTGCCAAAACCCATAATTTGTTGCAAAAATGCCAGAAACAAAGATGATCAGGTGATATAGTTTCAGCTTCATAAAGCAGAATAGTTCACTTATTTTATTCCTGACCAGAAGTGGTTGGTTAGGGTCATGTTATCTTGTCGCCAGGAACTAGTTGATGGTTTATTTTTAATGGTTTATGTCATCCCGAATCGTGCTAGAGAATTATATGTTTGTTCGGAGCATTTTGTTTTGCAAAAGAGGTACAGTATAATGGAGATTTCACAAAGAAACTTTTGTTAAAAGATGAAGCAGCATTGGATCTGGCAGAAGCTGCATCAGCTGGGGGGTTTTGTGTGCAAAATCTTTTATTAATATTATAAGTGAACTTCAAAGGACATTAAAAAAAAATCCATGTCATGACCCCTTTAATAAAATACAGAATACAATGATTAAATGAACAGTGAAAGTAAAAGAAGCTCAATTAAGAAGCATAATTAAGCATGAATATGACTAGTAAAAGACTAGGAAGGCAACATCTATTTACTAGACAAAATAAATAATCTAATATGATTCATATTCTTTTGGTTCAGGTATCGGAAATCGGTATTGGCAAAATCATTATTGTAAAAAGTTCTGGAAAGAAATGGCATCGGAACATCCCCAACAATAATAATTATATAATTATATATAATTATTCTTTTATTTTTTCCCAACATGTCATCAAAATTCACAACTCCACAAAATACCAAATAGCTAAGCATCTGTGTGTGCCACGGACGCACTGTACGTGCAAACTAGTCGAGTCATGCTACAGCTCTTATTTACTTCTGGGTCGCCCTTCAGCCGCACGAGTGTGTCACCACAAAAATCACCTCTCAGTGGTGTCGACACGAATCGTCTCTTCCTCACTTAACGCCTCTCGCTCTCCCAATGTTCTTCTCCTTCACGCCCCCCACCCCCTTTCTCGTCACTTATTTTCACCCTTTTTGCGTTCATGCCTCCCCAGATTTCATTCTCACCAGCTCTCAACACCTCCTCTCTCTCTCTCTCTCTCTCTCTCTCCCGCCACCTCTCCTCACACACACACTCTTCCTCACATCCCTGCCTCTCTTCCCATCACATCGCTGGCTTCATCGCATCTCATCGTCTGTGTCTCTCTGCCACGCACACACGCTTGCAGTCATTCTCTGACTCTCACACGTGCCAGCCGGCTCTACATCTGCGTGTCCTGCGGCTCGGCTGTGGTTCGTCTCCTCTCTGGAGCTTGAAGGAGGGCAGAGAGGCCATGGAGCACAGCCACATCTTCACCGTACTGTCCACCAACTCCAGTTCTTGGAGTCCTCGCGGTTGCCCTCTCGGACAGTTTCCAGTCATTTACTACAGTTCCTTGCTGTGCCTCGGCCTGCCTGGTAAGAAAAAAATTCAGGATTAATAGTGCACAACGCATGTTTTCATGCATGTATTTATGAAAAAGCTTGGTGTGAGAGGAGTGCATCGACCCCCAATATTCACATTTGTGGGTGATCAATACAGGTTCTTCATGCAGATTTGTATTAGAATTATTTAGTGCATAATGCATGGCTTTATGCATGACTTTGTCTGTATTTGCGAACTACACTGGGGTGAGAGAAATGCATCCCCTCCAGAGTTCACATTTGTAACCAATCAATAGTTTTTTAATGCATTCTTAAAATCTTAAAATCTTGCCTAGAGCACAATGTATACTTTTATGTACACTTTTGTCTGTGTAGTTGTAAAAAGCATTGGGATGAGGGGGGTGTGTTGTTCCTAATTTTCACATTTGTAGCCAAGCAGGTTTTTTACGCATATTCTTAAAATGTTCCCACTTAATCTCATTTAGTAACATCCTTGAAGAAATTGTCCATAACCTTGTGAGACGCAACTGTGAAAAAACTGTGTTTCCAAAGGTCATCGGTGACAGGACAGAATTCAGAGTCTCACATAATTTCCACGGGCTTATAATCATATATTGGCAAGAAATATCTGTTATTCCACAGATGATGAGATTAGATCCGGCTCTAACTGGAATGACCTGGGGAGCAAGACAGATGATGCATCAGACATCTTGAGTAGTCATCATATTAATTGGCCTCCGGCGTTTAATATTCACCCTAAAATTACATTTTGTGCCTCCACAATTGGAGGTTGATTGCTCATTTATGACAATTGGTATTATTTGCAGGTGTGCTGCAAATTTAATCGAAGCATCTCTCTCAGGTCGGATGGCGTGTGGCACAGTTTCAGCAGAATGATTCGTTGTCAGATTGAGATAAATCACTGTGCCCTTGAGCGAAGCACTCAGCCTGAGCAGTTTACACAAATATTTTCATTTGCTTTCGGAGCCAGTCAGTCTTCCTGTTGCTCGACTGCTAAATAGCAGCTTGAATTTCGACGGGTTTGTGGGACAAACAAGAAGCGTGATGAGATGAGATTTGAGTCTTTATTCAACACTGTGTGAAAGTCATCACACCTGGCAGTGATTTGGGGTAGATGGAGGTGAAGAAGAGAAACCTCTCAAAGGCATTGTACACAGAAAGTGAGAAAAGCATGAAGAACGGATGGGAAGAGAATGGAAAGAGAGAGAGAGGATGACTAAAAGCAGGTGTGATTAAAGAGGATGGTGAAGAGTGAGGTTATTTTACAGTAGTAACATAACATTTATATAACAATGAATATATAATAATATCTGAAGGAAAGTGAAGTAAATTATAATTTATAAAGTATAATTTTTAATCACATATTTGCTTTTGCAAATCCCTTAAACTTAAAAAATGCAAATATATCATGTATATCATCAATTAATTAAGAAATATTGTAGTTTAACACAACTAGATGAAGTATAGCAAAATGCTATACTTAAAAAATGCTAAATGAAAATAATTATGTGAAATTAATTGTGCATATTTAGAACATCAAAATAAGTAGGTGTTCATCTGTCAGTTTTTCTAGAAGCAATTTAAATTTCCAACAGGGACAGGTTACTTGAACCACGCAAAGAAAGAAAAAGAAAGAAAAGAAAATCACAGTACAATCCAGATATTAAATCGTGGGAAAATAATAATGATAATTTCCTTCAAATAACTTAAAGTTCAACTGCATGGCTGTGAACTGAGAGGCAACTTGTAAAAACCTGCAATTTACAGTTTAATAAAATTTGAAGAGCATTGTATACACTCAACTGCATTTTCACTGCTCAACCAGAAATAGTAGAAACCACAGAAATATGAACGTGTTCAGATGAGCTCATGCCTGTTCGATTGATCGCTGGAGGTGAAGCTCATTAAGGTCACTAATTGGAAGAGGTTGGTCTTATTTCATTGCCTTCTTGCACTGAAGGCTTGTTTGATTTATGTGTTTTGGTGATTTCTATTGAAGATGAAGGGTTTTTATCCAGAAAGTCACTATAATATGGCATCTGCTGGAAGGTCACAGATCCGCCATAACGATCCTCTTGCCGGCTGTACATTACCCTGGTGGTGTTATTTGCCACTTAAGAGGTGGAGCCAATGATTTTCAATTTTAGGTAAATGATCCGGGGCTCTTTGAGAGCTCACCGCCTGTGTGAGGAAAGTGTTTGTGAGCATTTTCGTGTTCATGGCAGGACCATCAGAAAGTCAGGAAACCTGAGAGTTGTTTATCTTGTCAAATCTGAGCTAAATGAGATATGAAAGAGATCTCATCGGCAATGCAGTTGGGTCTTTTGAGTTTTTGCAGTATATAATATGAATATTTTGCACAGATTCATTATTACAGACTGATTATTTATTTGAACAGAGAAAAGTTGAGAAAATTGGAACAAAATTATATTAAAAATACAAAAAAAAAAAGAGAAAAAAGTTGTCACTTGTTGAATTAAACACTCAACATTGTAAGGTCATGTGACAACAATGCAAATGCCTGCCGAATACTGTGTATATACTACCATATAGGGCTGGGTAAAAAAATAATGATTTCTCAATTTTTACAAATTCAAATTTTTATGAACTGATAACGATTCTTAAATCATAAGAATTGATTAGTCTATCCTGCTTTCAGTTGATGAATAAACGGAACATAGCGTGCCTTGCATCCAATAAATTGCAATAAGCTTTGCACTTTATTTTTTATATGAATGTCTAAGATTTCAAATTCTGTCCATTTTATTATGAAATAAAAAAAAAAATACTGTTTTTGCGCTGTTTAATGATCGCTGCATAGCAGTTCAGTTCAAGCAAAGCGGCAGATGAACCGATTGTCTTCTCCGCTTTAATACCAGTTACAGCGCAAAATAAATATGAATGAACATCTGAAGGTATGGTAAAAGAAGGTCTATAACTTACTGAAATCCGTATCATGCCTTGTAATATATCAATCAGTTTTTAACCACTAAAAGATGTCAATACAACAGCTTATAATATCATGTAAGTCACATTTACCTCAGGAAAACCATATTCAGTGACCATAAAATCACTAGTCAGCTAGAAAAATTAACTCTAGAGAGGAGCATTTTGCTAAATATATGCACCATATTACATATTCATTATCATTTTTAATGTTCTTTAATATTTAATGTATGTTTGAATAAATCAAAGTTTTATGACAGCCACCATTTAAATGTTTATATTTCAAAAAATGAATTGGAGTAGAAATATAATTATGTGATTGTAAAGTTAGTATTATAACTTTATTATTATTATTATAAAAACTTCATTGAGTGCAAGTACAAATCAGTTCATTTTAACCTTCCATATTGTATAGTAATGTAGTACCAAGTGAATCCCATGTATACTTTGCAGCATTTTTGAGATTTTTTTTTTTCCTTGAGAAAATTTGTATCCATAATCGACATTGAATCGAATCGCAAGCTTGTGAATCGAAATCGAATCATGAAATTTGTGTCAATACCCAGCCCTACTACCATATACTACTTTATGAAAGAAAAGCATGCAGAATATAGTGCAATACACTATTCCATTCTGACACAAATACATGTGGATTCAAGCAAACTGAGCCAATTGGTTGCTCCTGTTCTGGACCCTACAGAGACCTGCACAAAGACAGGAGTTAAGTGAAATCAATATGCTTACGATGTTGACCACAGCTAAATGGAAATGTCAGGAAATGTACAACCTCCAGGCCACGGTGGATTCGTTTTGTTTGTCTAAATAAAGTACATTCTCAGTGGGGCATCTGGAGAGATTAATCCAGTGAAAGCGAAATCCACAAACAAAGTACAATGGACAGTGGAGTATGAAAAGGAAGAATAAAGCGGATAAGGAAAGTAAAACTGGGAGTTGAGAGCAGGATTTGGTGAATCTGGATTTTATTTTTGACTGCAGTCTTAGTGACACTCTGATACACATGAACACACATAGATACGACGTCTGCAAGACAAACTGATCCACACAGCCAAAGGCATACTGATTCACAGTCTGAAAGAGACGACTTATAACTTAAAGACTCGCTGAAATAAACTGTCAGAATGAAATGAACACTAATATTACATTTTAAAAACAAATTAGATGCACATGAGAGAAAAATTAGTCATTTAATTTCATAGAAAATATCAATTACTATGACAAAAAACAACATTGCAACCGGCTGTTGTCACTGAACTACTCAGACACAAAAATAACCTTCATTATCCTGTTAGTGATCCACAAAAAAGAGTGGGTTTGACACTAGAAAGCTTGTTTTGTGTAGCCTGTAGGAAAGACAAATCTAAAATGAGATCTCTATTGTTTCTTTAGAAAGCAATGCCATCAAAAGGAGACATTTGTCTCTTGAATCTCAGGATTTTCTCTTTATAAAACACCCCATGTTTCGGAAGAGCTCTCAACTGTGCTCAGATTTGCTAAGAAGTCTCAACTCAATCAAACTCAAACATGTTTCATTAAATTCTCCAAATCCATATTCATTTTATAGCTCAATCCTGGGCCATCACTAGACATTAGAGATAAAGGTCATGTAGCCTGGAATATGTAGACAATATAGATTCTGCACAATAAAGCTGTGCAGAATCATCTGACAGTAATAATATATTAAAGACATCAAAGTACCGTGAGAGCAGTTAGAGAGCAGATGGCTCGGGATGCTTTCGATTCACGATGATACACCCATCGATCTGCGCAGCGCTGCAAGAAGTCGAACAGACTTAGGCTGTGTCCAAAATCCCCATCTATAGCCTTAATTCACTTTCAAATAAAATTTTCCTGCTAATTTAATCACCCCCATGTCATCCAAGATGTCCATGTCCTTTTTTCTTCAGTCGAAAAGAAATTAAGGTTTTTGATGAAAACATTCCAGGATTATTCTCCTTATAGTGGACTTCAATGGCCTCCAAATGGTTGAAGGTCAAAATGACAGTTTCAGTGCAGCTTCAAAGGGCTTTAAACGATACCAGATGAGGAATAAGGGTCTTTTCTAGTGAAAGGATCGGTCATTTTCTAAAAAAAATGTAAATGTACATGCTTTATAAACAAATGATCACCTTCCAAGTGGTTCTGCCAAAACCGCACTTTCGTAATCTTCAGAAAGCTTATGCTGTATGTCCTCGCCTTCCCTATTCTATTTACGGAAAAACTGGAACTGGTGCTGTGTTCGTTCCGTAAGTAGAATAGGGAAGGCGCAGGACATATAGTGTAAATTTTTTGAAGAATACAAAAGTGAGGTTTTGGCGGAAGCACTTGGAAGGCGATCATTTGTTTATATAAAGCATATACAGTTATATTTTTTTAGAAAATGGCCGATGGTTTCGCTAGATAAGACCCTTATTCCTCGTCTGGTTTCGTTTAAAGCCCTTTGAAGCTGCATTGAAACTGTAATTTTGACCTTCAACTGTTTGGAGGCCATTGAAGTCCACTTTAAGGAGAAAAAATCCTGGAATGTTTCCATCAAAAACCTTAATTTCTTTTCGACTGACGAAAGAAAGACATCTTGGATGACATGGGGGTGAGTAAATTATCAGAAAAATTTTATTTGAAAGTGAAGTAATCCTTTAAATAGGGCACTATTTGAGGAAACAGCCATTAGTAATGGTGTATAAAACCATAGTCGACGAGTGCACTCATTCAATCCCACAATAACAAGTGTATAACCGATGTATGCTTAATGGCTAGAGAATACCCATAATGCACTGTGAGAATCGCACGCCACATGAATTCCTGCACCTAACCAGAAGATGGCGCCACATCTGAATCATCCATCCATTTTCCAAACCGCTGGTCCAATGTGGCTACAGCGTAATATCATACATGTATAAATTCATTTTTAATTGATTATAAATTGTTTAAGGTTTATAAATAGTGTCCTTGATAGAGTTCAAGAAAAATCATTACTACTGGAGCTGCCAGTTTTGATATTGTAAAATTAGTAAGAGTAGTATGCGGTTCCAAATTCAGCAAATTCTTTTTTCAACTTTCTGGTTGGTGTTAAACATGATTATTTTAAAAATATAAGCTGAAATAATAAAAAAATGGCTGATGGCTTCAGCACAAGCAAACACCATGGATTATCAATCTCCTTGCTCAGTAAGGCTTTAAAGATTTTGTATGTTATCTTTCAAAATTCAAGTTTTTACTTGTGGAACCCGAATGTTGCACTCTGTATACGTTGCATTGTTGTCACATGACTTCATTTATACGTTTAATTCAGAAAGTGGAATGCAATTATCCAAAAATGTAATTCTGCATGTGTAATCAAGTTTGTTTAAACTGTATTAACTTTTAGCAGTGTGGTAAAATAAAAGAGATCAGAATCACAGCTGTAATCACCTCTTCAGTCGTCACATGGGAATTGGAAAGTCGCTATATAAATGGAAAGACAAATGGAAAGATATAGGCCTACTCTTACTCTATACTGCAAAAATGATAACAGTACTATGCTAGTGCTATTCCTCTGACCAAATATACATAAATTCAACTAAAATCTCTTTTGATTCTCTAAATAAGCAATAAAACGTTCCTCTGGGAACAGTGCTCTGAGGACTGCATTGTGCAAGTTCAACTGTGAAAGAGATAGACAGCTTGGTTTGCTAACTTTTCTTAAAACTTAATTATGACAGTCTATGCAAAGGTTTCGATCTAACCCATCTCTGTCTGTCTCTCCATACTTCTATACATCTTGAAAAAACGATGTTTGTGTGCCTGAGATTGCAAGTGTTTATGCAAATGATGATGTGTGAGTTTGAAGCTGGAGTCTTTGTAATTTGTAATCAGCTGATGTTCTGGAACTGTGAAGTGCGATTCTCCAGACTCCTGACTGGCATATGTAATCCAATTCCATCTTTATTAGCAGCCCGAATGACTGTCAGGCAGACAGACAGAGACACACCACGGGTGCAAAACACTTTGAAGTTTTCATCCAATATATGCTTCCATATAGCAGCCCATTGGCTACAGTGAGGCGACGGTAGGAAATTTGCTGCAACTTTTGGTGATTGCTTTATAGGTTAACACACCCCAGAATGTTTCCTGGGGTCTTTTGTAACGAGTCTTTATCCACCATGCGTCCCCTACCACGTATTAAATTGTTTGGCTCAAACAAAGGCAGCACTTCTCTGTGCATGTTCTTTTATCACAGTGAGAGGTCATGACAATCATTGGTCATTTCTTCTGCCTGTACATCTCACGCTGCCTGAGTGTGACCTACAAACAATACAAGTTTTATGGAAGCAGAGTAGTGAAAGGGTTAGAAGAGGAAGGGGTGGATGCTAGGGGGTCTGTGTACCCTTGGGCATTTTTCCTGGGTCATTGTGACCTGGATGCAGAGCACTGCATAAGCACCAGTGTTTGCTGTAATTGTGCACTTGTTGCTGCTGCTTGTTCAGGTTTTATTGAAGGTCACAATGAGAGACAGAGGTGAAAGCTGTGAAGGAAAACAGGCAGGCAGGAAGAAGAGGGGCGAATTGAATGACAAAGTCTCAGAAGGTCAAGATCTCTTAAGTATTTGTATTACATGTGAATGTGTATGTGCACATGGCTGCCATGTGTATGAATGAGTGTGCACGTGTGTACGTGTGTGAACATGTGAATGTGCATGTGTGTGAATACATGCACAGGATTGTTAATGTAAGCATCTTAACATGCATGTGAATGCATGCGTTCAAATGTATCTGAATTGCACTGCACGTGTGAACTTATGCATGTGACTATTAGGGCTGGGACGAGGCACATATCTCCCGATTCGATACTATCATGATACTTGGGTACCGATACAATATGTATTGTGGTTTTTAAGAATTCCAATTCTACAAGTATTGCGATTCGATATTGCTATGTATGCTATGTTTGCCTTTTTAACTCCAAACCATGGGGGAAATTTAAATGATACACTTATACATGATGGTGCAGGTCATATATCTGTATATGTCTCTCTGTCCACCATTTTTTTAGCCTTCTCAGGGCCCAACAATAAGGATTTTACTACTAGCCTAACTTATATAAATTTCAAATATTGTTAAAGACAAGTTGACTGAGCAGCAGCAGGTTTATTAGTCTGCTGTCACTTTAAGGGCTGCACAGATCCAATATACTATTACACATGCTTTTTATTTATGTTCACTTAAGATATAACTTACTATATTTACAAGGATACCCAGCATTTTTATGATGTAATTTTGTGTGAATATGTCCGTTCAAGCGCAAGAAGACCTGAAAGAGAACTCAATTCTGCATTCACACGCTCTCTGAGAAGAGGCTTTTTCGGGGCGCGTGCTTCGGATGTATGCACGCACAAAACTTCTCACACTATTGAATTGAGTTCACTTTTGCATCTTCTTGTGCTATAATAATTTAGATTGGCAAGACTTAAAGGGGATAGTTCACCCCAAAATGAAAATTTGATGTTTATCTGATTATACCCAGCCTCAGGGCATCCAAGATGTAGGTGACTTTGTTTCTTCAGTAGAACACAAATGATGATTTTTAACTCCAACCGTTGCCGTCTGTCAGTCGTATAATGCATGTCAATGGTAACAAAATCTATGACAGTAAAAAAAACAAAAAAAACAAAACACGCACAGACAAATCCAAATTAAACCCTGCGGCTCGTGACGACACATTGATGTTCTAAGACACAAAACGATTGGTTTGTGCGAGAAACCGAAAAGTATTTATATAATTTTTTACCTCTAATACACCACTATGTCCAACTGCCTTGGGCGCGCGCATGGCATCCTGTGCATTTAGTGTATACGCACTCTGGCATAATTTAAACATGGAGCCTGTAGTACAACAGTTGTTATACAATTGGAAGTAAACCACTAAAAAAACATGGTTTTATTACATCAAAACTTCATTTTATTTTGTTACTTTTTGTAAGGGCTGCTTTACAAATAAAAAGGACAAATACAAAGATCTTGTTCACATACCTCAGTTGGATGTGGAACAACTTTAGTACATAAATGTGTGTGTTGATATCCAGCCGAAGAGCAATTAACCATAACTTCAGGCGAGCAGGCTAAGAAGTTGGGAATACGTGGAAAGTCACCACTCTTGAATGAGTTTGAGCGAGAGAACGTAATCTTTTAGTTTTAAGTCGGTTTGAACAATCCGGATAAGCACATGTAAGTACCATTTAGATTAGCCATCGTACCTACAATGTTTGTGCACTGTGTAAACAATAAGTGACGTATATGCGCGCGAGCTTGCGTAAACTACGCTAGAACGTGTACACACCTCACGCACCGGATGCTGTGCACGCGCTCAAGGCAACTGGACATAGTGGTGTATAAGAGGTAAAAAATTATATAAATACTGTCAAATTTTCATTTTTGGGTGAACTATCCCTTTAAAAACACGTGCAAATGATAAACATTCGTGCTGTTTCACTGGCCCGATCAGGCAAGTGGCAGTCGCGTCAACTGCCGAGCGACGTTTACGCTGACCCCGGGCTAATAATATTGTCGAGCCCTGCCCTCTGCTGAAATAAAAGAGGTAAATTTCCTCTACCTCATCTATAAGCAAGGACTTAAAGCAATTAATATTGTTAATATTGATTCTGGAATAAAAAAAAAAAGATTTTAAAATCGTAAAAGCAAAAATCATGATAGGTGAATTGATTTTTTCCCCTCAGCCCTAGTGACTATATGTGCATGCATGTGAATTTGAGTGTATGCATGTGAAAGCATGCATGTTAACGCATACATGTGAATTTGAGTTGCGTATGAACGCATACATGTGGATTTGTCCAAATGCATGTGCATGTCTTTATATGGATCCATGTTAATTTGAGTGCACATGTGTGAACACATGCCTGTGAACATGTATACGTGCATGCAAATGTGAATGCATGAGTGTAAATTCCAGTGCATGAGTGTGAATGTATTTTTGACTGTGTTAGAATGGAAATGCATAGGTGTAAACATGAATGCAATCTTGTAATGACATGTAAATGTGTGCATGTGAATGCATGCATATTAAGGTGAGTGTATGCGTGATGTCAGTCACATGCTTTGCATGCATTATTGTGACTGTGTGCAGTAAATAGGAAAGACCTATATTTTGTATCTATTTGAGGTGCTTCAATTCCAATGCAATATTGTGTGATTCATTCTTACACTCATAGGTTTAATAAAGAAGCATTTTCTCTCTTTTTGTATGTGTCATCATAATCTTGCAAGACTGACTATAACACTTTCTCACCAACCCCTTCCTCTCTCTTCTCACCATCTCTGTTCATTTCTTCTCACGTTCCACAGCAAACATCCTCACAGTGATCATCCTTTCTCAGCTGGTGCTGCGACGACAGAAATCTTCCTATAACTACCTACTGGCCCTGGCTGTAGCCGACATCCTGGTCCTGCTGTTGATCGTATTTGTGGACTTCCTTTTGGAGGACTTCATTCTCGGAGCGCCTCTGCCCCACTCGCTCAACAAAGCCGTGCAGGTTCTGGAGTTCTCCTCCATCCACACCTCCATCTGGATCACAGTGCCCCTGACCGTGGATCGCTACATCGCCGTTTGCCATCCGCTGCGCTACCACACCGTATCCTACCCAGCCCGAACTCGCAAAGTGATCTTGGCAGTGTACGTTGGCTGCCTGATCTCCAGCGTCCCGTATTACTGGTGGCCGGAGCTGTGGCACGGGATGCCGGGAGCGAGCAACGGCGGCCGCAGCAGCAGCGCAGGACAGCACGTATTGGTATGGGTCCACTGTGCCACCGTTTATCTGCTCCCCTGCTCGGTTTTCTTCTCGCTCAATGCCATCATCGTACGCAAGCTCCGCTGCCGCCGTAGCTGCTTCCGTCTTCGAGGGTACTCAACTGGAAAGACCACGGCCATCCTGCTGGCAATCACCTCAGTGTTCGCCGTGCTGTGGGCGCCGCGTACGCTTATGATCCTTTACCACCTTTACACGGCACAGCCGGCGATGCCTGGCCCCGCCAGATTGCTGCACTTAGTCACGGATGTGGCGAACATGCTCGCGCTGCTCAACACCGGCGTCAACTTCTTCCTCTACTGCTTCATCAGCAAGCGCTTTCGCAGGATGGCTGGCACGGTGCTAAAGGCCTTATTCCGATGCAGGAAGCAACCACCGCCTTTTTACGCCAGTCACAACTTCTCCATCACCAGCAGTCCGTGGATCTCACCAGCCAACTCCCACTGCATCAAGATGCTGGTGTACCAATACGACAAGAACGGCAAACCAGTCTGCATATCCTCCTGATCGCCAACTCAAGTGATGCCGTACCAATATATAACGCTGGCTACTGAGCCAGGCGAGCTTGGGAAAAGTACTTCCCGACTAGTGACGATCAGAAGGTGGCGATCGGTTTATTAGGAAGTGCCTCTATAAGAGATGCAGTGTCAGGTTCAGAGACATCTTGCGGCCAAAATGTGGTTCTTTCTCTGGAAAAAAATCAAGCAGGAGCGGTCATTAAGCGATAACATGCCAATGCCTTTTAGGATATTAATGCAAAAAAAGACTTGATCCCGAAGTCAAGAGAAATCATGAAAGGCTTGCTTGAGTTCTAGGAGATGACTGTCCAATTAAACCAATATATTGATGTGATTAAAAGAGTTCGTCTCTAGTAGGGATGGGCGATATAGCTAAAATCAAATTTTGATGATATTCAATATATATCTCAATATATTTTCATTTGCATTCCAAAAATTTAAAAAGGCGGCTTTCTGCCACCCATGAAAAAGACATTATCTGGATAGAACAGCTAATATTAAAAATTGCTTGCTACAAAATCAATACTAGTTTATTTATTTACTAATCTTTTTATATAAATCTCTTATTTACATTGTGTTTACACATTGTTAGTTATGAAAGGATTTGCAAGCATGTAAGTAGCTCTCAATGCTGTTAAACGTGTTGCAAATAGAAACCTTTTTGAATTGAATTGGAAACCTGTCTATATATTGCCAATATTTGATGTATCGCCCAAGGCTAGCCCTAGATAGCACAGTTTTCAGTTGATTGCACACCAAAGTAACATTTTACATGGAGAAAAAGGATTCAAAGCTGGAGCCAACTAGATGTTTTTGTTTGTGAACCACCTTTCCAACTCTCACCTTCTCAGCAAAGAGACAGAGCACTCCCTCCCTTTGTGACATTAAAAAACAACGCTGGCATTTTCCTTTAATATGCTGTTGGTCTCCAAGGGCCGGTCGCAAACAGCACAAGCTCTTATTAAAGAATCAAGCCTTTAGATATGTGCTGGAAAACAGCTTCAGTATTGCTGCCTGATGAAGATGAAACGCAAGGACTTCTGCTTCAACAAAAAAGCTTCTGGTGCAACTGACTGTTAAATGTACAATTAAGGCAAAAATACCTTTAGAGAGGAATTATTCTTTATCGTTTAAATCAATATTCTAAGACACTCATTGCTCAGTACATGAAAGGATTTTCTATCACAGTGGCAAACACTAAATAATTAAGACTTTGTAACTTCTACCACACACGTACACGGACTCATTTATCCTTTGCTGGGCAGCCTCAAGAAAAAAAGAAAGCGAAGAAAGAGAACACTTTTCAAATAAAATCAATTGCTTTCTCCAGAGTGAGCTATTGGGGGAAACCACATTCATTTATCTTCACAGCGGTGTGGAGTAACAGGCTGCCATCTGGAGTGCTTAAACTGTGGTGCATATATATTTAAACAATACAGCGGGGAACATTTTCGTAGATAAGGTGAACTTAAAAATGTATGATCTCTTTCGTAGACAAGGCTGTATTCACCTGTCTTATTACAGCAGGGCAAATAAGTGAAGGTGGTTCTGCTGAAAGCTGTGAAAAATGGCTTCTTACACAACTGAAAATGGTCACTTTCCATTACAGTGTCCATGTTAAAGATTGAGGCTTTTAGTCTAAAATGGCTTTCAGTCCATGTCTATTAGCTAGCTTTGTGGACTCATTTGAGGTATGCTCTAGTACTCCTAAAAGTTGGCAACAGTTTTTCAATATCAGGAAAATGGACCAAAAATACCAAGCTATCTTGTTTGCCAGATCATATAAAACTTTAGTCCTATTAAATACACTTCCATCCAGATAAGTGTTTTCGAAGCTAACAAAGCGAATGAATCATTTAAGCAAATGAATCAGTGCTTTTGAATGAATCTTTTAGGTGAACGATCCATTCTGGTTCACTTCCATACACGTATTTACGACACGACCATATGACTCATATTTGTCGTGCACTTAAGTATCATTCTTTTGAAGCGTGTGACTGTTTTTCTGTTCTGTCTTTATAGACTGTTTATAGCACATGTACATTATGTGCAATTTTGTTAACTGAACCTACTGAACGAATCAGTGTTTTGAATCCATGTGAGACTCGATGTGGCACTGGAAGGATTAGTTCACTTTCAAATGAAAATTAGCCCAAGCTTTACTCACCCTCAAGCCATCCTAGGTGTATATGACTTTCTTCTTTCTGATGAACACAATCAGAGATATATTAATAAATATCCTGACGCATTCAAACTTTATAACGGCAGTGAACGGGACCAACGAGTATGAGCTGAAAAAAGTTCTTCCATCCACATCCATCCATCAAAATATCTAGCTTCCGCAAGACCGCCTTCCGTATTCAACATATGAAGAAAATGTAAAACTCTTGCAGTTCAAAAAGTTTATGCTACATCCTATGCCTTCCCTATTCAACTTACGGGAAAAGTGTAACTGATGCAATGCCAGGTTACACTTTCTTTGTACGTTTTAACTTGTTAAATATGGATTTTTATTTTTTTATTTTTTTTTTTTTACACAAACGCATTGTTTTGATTCAGAAGGCCTTTATTAACCCCCCGGAGCCATGTGGAGCACACATTTATGATGGATGGATATGGATAGAAGCACTTTCTTCAGCCCATACACGTTGGTTCACTGCCATTGTAAAGTTTGGATGCGTCATGATATTTATTAATATTTCTCCGATTGTGTTCATGAGGAAGAAGAAAGTCACCTAGGATGGCTTGAGGGCGAGTAAAGCTTGGGCTAATTTTCATTTGAAAGTGAACTAATCCTTGAACAAATACATTTAGCGAATGAACTGAACAAATTCATCCGAATGAACTAGGGGGATCTGGTCACATTGATTTTGCCAAGACATGTTCATGGATCAACATATTTTCTTGAACCTGGAACAAAATTCCTGTCTGAAAACTTAGTCCAAACCATATCCCTACCCCTAAAACTAACCTTATCCAACTTATCTCTAAAATCAGAGGGAAATGATAGGTGAATATCCCTGATGTAGAAGCACCTAACCCTGGTTTTAAGCCTAAACTTGACAAACTGTATATTTGTTGGAATGTTGTTCCAGGATCAACAAAGATGTTAATCCAAGAACATGTTGTACTTGGTTAAATCACATTCACCAATCTGGGTTTTGAGGGAAAAAAAAAAAAAAAACATAACCCGCCCAAATAGGAAGCATGATGCATTTGCAATTGATTTATATAAATTGTGTGTAACCGTAATGAAAATGTTATTAATATGCAATTATTTTGTGGAGAAGCCTGTAATTATGCATACTGATTATTCTCGCTATTGTAATCAATTATATTAATATGGACCCTGTAATGTAAAGTCTAACCAAATCTGTTTTGGTTTTTTTCTTGGTCAGTAGAAAGTTCATGAAATAGGAGCCCTGTTACCGGTGACTTTAAGGTTAACCTGTATAACCTGTGAGATGTGTGTCATGTCAGTGAAACATAGCCAAAAAGCGTGTAATATCGTATGTTAGATATGTACAGAATACAAATTAAGGAAAACTATAGACTAGAATGTCAAGGTGCTGCTAAAGTGTCTGTACTGTACTGTACATCATCCAAACTGATCTTTATTATTTCTTATTTATTTGTTTCTACCATCTTTGCCTCTGTCCTTTTTCACCCAAGAATGTGTTTTAATAAAGCAACAATCAATTTTCTCCCATGCACACATTATTTATATTAAGGGAGCATTTATGTATTTATGGAGTAGCCTAAAAATTGCAAAAAATGACATGAACTATAGAATCCAGATTAGTGAGGTCATACAATGGCCCCGAAAAGTATTGCATTAGATTGTTTGATATTTTGTAATACAATGCAAAGTCATTTATACATGTTTAAGTGTGACTTGTGTGTTAAATACTTTTTGAGGCCATGGTTAATGTGAAGGGCCAATCAAAAATCAATAATAAATGTGCTCATGTCCAGAATTCTCTCCTTTGAACAATCATAAAGCTTATATATTTGGACATTACTGCCAATTTATTGACACGACAGATCATTAAAGCCACAATCAGCCTTCATGCAAAAAATAACAAATAAGGGGGTAAGAAATATGTTTAAATCTTTTTGATAAATGTTAAAATGTTTATTTTTGAGCACATACCTGAACAACAGAATATTGTACATATCATTTTCTTTAAATACATAAGTCATTGAGGCTGTTTACCTTTAATATGTGTATGAGATTGAATGTCTGTGATCAAATATGGAACATATTTGCATTGTTTCAAATACACATATCTTTTTACATTTTCTCTTAAGATGTTTGGCTGATCGGCAGTGAATAAATCTTTATGTGTAGGCCAAGTGAATGTATTTGTGTATTTTCAGTGAATGTACTGTATGTTATGGAAAATAGCATGCAATTTATTCTGATGTATATTTTCTTGAACACAATAATCATTAAAAATGTATCACCTTTTATCTAATTTAATGACTGAAGTTAATTTGACATATCTGAATAAAAACACACATGAACTTAAGACTTGTATGAATAAAGTGTGGTGAATCTCTTGACAAGTATTTATTAATTTTATTTTATTTATTTTTTTGCAGTGTAATGCAAAAAAATCAACATAATTAACCTAATACACTAATAATGATGTAATTTAAAAAAATTTATTATAAATTTAAAAAAAAATATTATAATTTTTTTTTCTTTGCATTACTAATAATGAGAATTTTTTTTCCTCAAATTACAATAGAACACAAAATAATGTTGCAATGCAAATTGAATCAATCATACATTCCCTCAACGGATTCACCAAAATCTTAATGGAGCTAAAAAGGCTTTATTTTCTTTAACATTTTTTTTTTTCTATTGATTTTGAGGTAAAATATGGCCTAGACAGTTCTGGTGAGATTAACCCATTTTAGATCACCTTGTTGATCAATAATAATAGTGCTTTTAGGCCCGAAACTTAATTAGCTCAAAGTAATTAGTACATTAAAAATGGTGCACAAGCAAATTTAGTGACAAAATCAATGTAATGTGAATCACAATCCATCATGTCACATTCAACCTCATCTGCAGCCATAAAGCCACAGCTTGTCACCCAACATGCCTCATTACCCTTGACACATATGAGTCAATCTCCAGCAGGCCACAGATACAGAAGCTCATTTCAGACGGGAACGTCTGGGCTTGTCAGCCTCGGGGATCAGCTGTTGATGAAGTGCTGTTTTAATGTCCATGTTAATGGCTGAATAAAATGAAGTGGTACAGAAACCCAGCTGAGCAGCCTGTTCAAAGGTTTGGCTGCTTAGCTTCAGCGCTTATTGCACAAATGTCACTGTATTTTATTATTCCACCAGTGACCAATTATTTTAGAAGTCTCAGCATGAAATTTACATATTTTTTCCCTGTCTGCTCCAAATAAGCTATCAACATTCTCATTCAGCTCATGGCTGGTGCATCTTCCCTCACTGGCACTTACATTTTTTTAGTAAGTCATCTGGGGGCCTCATTTATAAAAGATTTAATCTTAGATTGTGTGTACGACGTTCATATTTATAAAAACGTGGAACTTAGATGTGGAAAAGTGCTTAGCACCACATCAGGGTCTAAGCAGATGTACCAGTGTTGCCAAGTCTGCGGTATTCCCGTGGAATTGGGCTACTTTAACACTGTTGCAGCAGTTTGTTTTAATGTCTGCAGGTTACAGCGACCCTAGTCTCAGCCGCAGATGTCACGCCCATGGATCGTTGGCTGAACATCTGATGCATATGGCACACTTAACTGGAAAGACTTTAGGATTTTCAAAGTCATCATCTGGTTGGTTGAATTGTACAGGATGTCCAGGAGATGTGTGTGTCGCATTCTTTAACGGTCCACTTGGAACAAATGCCGTGACGCCAAACCCCCTCGTGCAAGAAGACAGCCGTTGTGTTTACAATTGTGACAACGAGTGATTTCCAGGATCAACTAAACTCAGGATTTTCAAAAGTGTTTGAAGTTTGCGGCTTTATTGTTGCAGTAAACTTGCACAATTTTCTTGAATGAATAATTTATGAGATGCACAACGGCCTGTTATTGTAGGAACATCGACTTTACATTTTCACGCCCCTAAACATGACACAGAACAAAACTATTTTGTGATTACATGTTGTTATATGTCAGTCAAAGGGCAAGTCCTCTTGGGCGCTCCTTGGCCAATGAAAGCTAGATAGATTCCAGACCTTCTGCTGTCAGTCTGAGAGAGTGAGACTAAAGCGACCCCAAATAACATGATATTTAGCCCCTGGAATGCGAATTTTCCCCCCCGGAACGCGATTGGGCTAGTTTCGGGCTATTTTTGAGTAGCAATTGGGTAGGTTTTGTTGTGAAAACCTGGCAACCCTGGAATGTACGCACTTTTCCTTGTGGTAGAGAGTCGGAGTACTGCAGGTATTTTTAAATCTCAGAAATTCTTGCCACTCGCCATTCTCAAGTAAAGCATTTGGACATTGACTGTTGCTGTTTTATATGTTAATGACATTAATTAGGTGGCGTTTACAAGCCAGAGATCTGGGGCCTCAATTATAAAGCGTGTGTTCGCACAGATTTGATCTTAGAGTGAGTGTACGCTTAAATCCACGCCAATGATCATATTTACAGGTTTACAGGACTGTATGTGATTTATGTTTGGTGGAGGATGAATTTCATTTTATGTTTTATTCCCCACTGTACAACAATTTAAGAATTGATTTGTATAATATGATGCAACAGAAAAACCCAGATCTGTTTTGGCTGCCTGAAGGTGAAATTATGTTTTGGTTATTTGAAAATGAAATTTTTTGTATGGCAACCTTTGTTGAGAAGGCATGGACATTAAGACAAAAGACTTTGTATCCTGAGATGAGGTGATTTAGTTGTGATTATGTCAGGATGTTGTGGCTTATTATATTGTCTGTTTCTTTTCTTTTTTGATGGTCATCTTTCCTAATGACTGGATAGTGTCATATAAGCCCATGCGGGCTGGGCACCATGAGTGCATGACACTTAAATAAAAATATTCATTCATTCATTCATTCATATAAAAACGGTCTTTGACGTGGAAAACGTACGCACTTTTCCTTGTCAGATTGCTACAGGTTTTTGGAAATCTAAGCTATTCTTGTCAGCTCGCCATTCTAAATTAAAGGATTTAGATGATGACTGGTGATCTTTTATATGTAAATGACATTAATTAGGTGTCGTTTACAACACAGAGAACTGAAACCATTCAGCTGCATGCAAGTTTAAGATCATTTGCGATTTAAAAATTCACATTTTCTGTGTGTATACGTTCATTCACACGTACACACATCTGAGAAATGATCGTAAGATCAAATTTAGGACGGTTTCTGTGTTTAATAAATGTGGCCCCTGAGATGAATTTATAAATCCTCTTAATCATCAACATAAAACTTTGCTGAAAAACCTGTTGCAGACAATCTGCTACATGCCTTCTGTTGTCTGATTGATGCTTTTTTTTTTTAAGCAAGTAAAATGCCCTTTAGTATAACGTTATAAAAAAAATTAAAAATTATTAAAAAAAAAACAAAAAAAAAATGTTATGGGTTATGATATACCTTTAGGTTATGATATACAGTCATTTTGGACTGGTAGCCCAGTCTTTTTGCTTTGATATCTTTACTGATTTTTAAAAAGTAAGTCTAAGAATAACTTTTATATTGTAAGCAATATTTTAGAAAAATCAAGTTCAAAAGTATCAAATGTTCATCAGGCTTTTGAGGAACGTTTATTTGTTCATCTCACAATCATCATTGTATTGCACTGTATTATTTGTTTAAAAACTACAGAGCTCTGATCATAAAATCAATGTTACTCACGTCGAGCAGAAACAACCCAACCTCGGCGTCCATTTTCAGGCCTTCCCGCTCTCCAGTGCTGAAAAACTTTTCGGAGGCATTTTCGGAGGGGCTAGCAAGAGCAAGTTAGCTTTGAAAGCATTATTAGACCCAACCTCTTCAGTGCTCCCAAAGCCACGCCTCAACAGATGAATGCGCAAAGCCAGAGCAGTCTGCAAAGTTTATTAAATTACAATTACCTCATGTCTCAAAGCACATAATATTACAATAATAATGAACATAAACAACTTACACAGCTCTTATTTGCACCACCTGACTGTTGCAGATTCATTTCGACGTTGATAGTGTTGCCATAGAAAAGTATAACTCCTGGTAGAACGTCATGGGTTGCCATCTTGTGATACGGTTATGACCTTTACAGTCTATGGTTATGACATAGCGTGAGCCAAAGTCCCTTTAAGACAAGTCATTTCACTCGGCGGCCATTTTTGAAACGCCTCTCGGGCATCCTGGGCATCATGCAGCTCTCTTTGAACGGGGAAACATCAAATTCTCCAAAACTGTTCGCCAACCTTACGATTAAATTTAATATTTGAAATCTCCAATGAAATCTAACAACAACCGGCTCATAAATTTAGTTTCTAAACGCTCGAATCATGACAAAAAAAACGGTATTTTTCAGGCTGGATCAAACTAATGCGCATGCGCAGACCTAAATGCGCGTCTCTTCGGAGGCGCGCGTCTGACTGTTTCTATAGAAACCGGTTATTCTAACGGCCGCTGAAGTGACGCGATGACTTTACCAGTCGGCGATTGGCTAAAGGCCAATTCACACCGCACCGACAAACGCCAACAAACGCCAACGAACAAGTTGGCCGTTGGATTTAGAATTCTACGAGAAAAAACTGTCATGTTCACACCGCCCCAACAAACACCAATATGGCAAGCCGTTTTGACTTTTATTCACATATCAGGATATGAATTCTTGATATCAACAATTCAGTTCTTGATATCAGGAATTACATTTCCACTAGTAACAATGTTACTTCTTGATATCAACAATTTAATTCTTGATATCAACAATTCAGTTGTTGATATCAGGAATTACATTTCTACTAGTAACAATATTCATTCTTGATATCAACTTTTGAATTTCCACTAGTAAAAACTAGAATTCTTGATATCTGTAATTGTATTTTCACTAGTGAAATGTCACCATAGGCTGCCATTCAAATTCAATTGTTGATATCAAAAATTGAGTTCTTACTAGTTGAAATTCCAATTTCACATATCAGAAATACAATTCTTACTAGTAAAAATAGTAATTTTTGATATCAATAATTACATTGCTACTAGTAAAATGCAAATTTTTGATATCAAGAACTCAATTGTCACTAGTTGAAATGTCAGTTCTTGATATCAACAATTGAATTGCTACTAGTAAAAATTTTCATTTTTGATATCTGAAAATGTATTTCTGATATCAACATAATTTCAGATATGTAAAATGGCTTTCTTACTAGTAACAATCACATTCATGATATCAGAAACTAACATTGTCACTAGTGACAATCAAATTATTGATATCAAAAATGAACATTGTTACTAGTAGCAATTCAATTGTTGATATCAAGAATAGATTTTGCACTAGTAACAAAGTAATTAATGATATCAAAAATTAGCATTTTTACTAGTAAGAATTTATTTCTGATATGTGAAATTGGAATTTCAACTAGTAAGAACTCAATTCTTGATATCTGTAATGGTTTTAGTCGCCCTTTTAACATTTAAAAATATGAATTGTTGATATCAACAATTCAATTCTTGATATCAGAAATGCAATTTTCACTAGTGGAAATGCTGATTGTTGATATCAGGAATTACGCTTCTTGATATCAACAATGACGTCATCACTCGCAGAAATACATTTATGATATCAAAAATGAAATCACAACTAGTAAAAAACATACTTCTTGTTATCTGTAACTTAATTCTTACATGTTAAAATTTAATTTTCACTAGTAAAAATTCTTATTGCAGATATCATGAATTCCGTTTAGGATATGTGCATAATAATGAATTCCTCTTAGGATATGTGCATAGTAATGACGACTGCTTGTTAATATTCAAATAAGAGCGTGATGTTTTTACGTGCTCAGAACTGTGGTGAACTGTGGACAAACTGGCAATGGCAAAGGAGGTTTTTAGGCAAATTTAACGCTTCACAATTCAGTTTTCAGACCATACAATGCAAATGCAAAACCAAAAAATTGAAACCAGGCGTTCATTTTCCTTTTTACGGTTAGGCCTACATCATCGGTAGCAGCCGCGCCATAGAGTTACAGCAGAACAGACCGTTTGTGATGCACTTTTAAAAGGTAAGCCGTTTAAATTATAAGATTTTATATCATCAGTACATCTGAATCAAATTAACTTGTGTATTAAAGCCTGATAGCTGATATTGCTCACTAAATAAATAGTTTCAGGGGAAGTTATATGATAGTAGATTAGATAATAGATTAACAGCTTTATTCATCGTCGTGTAATTAGAGAAAAGTCTTCTCAACGGGATTATATAATTTTGGGGCTTGTGGTGGGTGAAAGTGGTAAAATGAGAATATCCTTATTCCTTATTAAATGTACAACCCAGGTGAAAAAAAAATACTATAGTAAATAGTAGCCTATTGTGTTTTTGAACCATACTATAGTAAATTGTAGACTACTGTCTGTATTAGCCTATAGTATTTACAACACTTTGTTAATGAATGCTACAGCATACTGCAGTATAGTGAACTGATACTGTAATAAATACTGTAGTATACTTTCGTTTTTTACTACATTGTGATTCTGTTGACTGTCTATATGTGTCAGCTCGGCTGATTTTTGGATTGATGGGGAGGGAAGTTTATAAAAAAAACAATGCTTAAAAGCAGCACTATATATATATATATATATATATATATATATATATAATATATATTACACTAGGCTAAATGGAAATCATACTAAATACCAAAACTGTATTATATACTACTACTATATTTAATTTGTCCTGTTTGTCTCCTTTTATCTTGCTTTCAATACAAGCACAAAGGGGATTCCGATCCTGAAGACTCCATGCAATCTCACTGTACCCTCACCGCCAGTCTCTGCTCCTTGGATTTGCAAGCTTTTCCTTGCTCCTTATTTTTAATAAACCTTCAATAAACATAAAAGTTCCCAGTGTTGTTTTTGAAAAAGGGCAGATACACCTGTATATGATTAACACACAACTTGGCACACAATCTTTAGTTCTTTAGATTGCTCCTGCTGACTAGAACATATTTCCTCTTTTCCGTGTAAGTGGGGAAACCATGCATTCATACTCCTTTCTCTGATCAACTGGATCATCCTCGTGCAGCACTGCAAACCATAGCGGAGACTACAAGAACATGTAGGAAAGGACAGACAAAATGCTTGACATGCAGTTTATTAGAAATGTATAAATCCATTGCATTAAACCAGTGCAAAAGTCAATGTGTGTGTATGATCATGTTTTGTTTTAGAATTGAATATATTGTGTATGAATCTATATAGTAATAAGTGCATGGGGTGCATAAGAATTGTAAAAATTAAGATTATTTAAATTTCACTTAATTAAATTTTACATTTCACTTGTTTGCAATGTTTTTTAAGGCAATCACCTGTCACCTGCAGGTCTCCTGTGAAACCACAGTGAACATGACATGATTGCAATTTCACATATCAGAAATACAATTCTTACTAGTAAAAACTTAAACTAGTAGTAAAACTTCATTCTTACTAGTACAAACTTCATTCTTACTAGTAAAACTTCATTCTTACTAGTAACAACTTCATTCTTACTAAGAATTAAGTTTTTACTAGTAAGAATGAAGTTTTTACTAGTGGAAATGTAATTCCTGATATCAACAATTCAGTTGTTGATATCAGGAATTACATTTCCACTAGTAACAATGTTAATTCTTGATATCAACATTTGAATTTCCACTAGTAAAAACTAGAATTCTTGATATCTGTAATTGTATTTTCACTAGTGAAATGTCACCATAGGCTGCCATTCAAATTCAATTGTTGATATCAAGAATTGAGTTCTTACTAGTTGAAATTCCAATTTCACATATCAGAAATACAATTCTTACTAGTAAAAACTTCATTCTTACTAGTAACAACTTCATTCTTACTAGTAACAACTTCATTCTTACTAGTAAAAACTTCATTCTTACTAGTAACAACTTCATTCTTACTAGTAAGAATGAAGTTTTTACTAGTAAGAATGAATTTTTACTAGTGGAAATGTAATTCCTGATTGATATCAACAATTGATATCCTGGAATGAATAAAAGTCAAAACGGCTTGTCGAAGTGTAGGTAAGGCGCGTTAAAAATAGTTTTGACGCAACTGACAGAGGTTCGAATCCGCCTTTTGCCGAACTCGCTCTACTTCCTTTTCTCATCCATCAGATTGGAAAGGCATTTATCTTCAATAAAAATGAAGATATAAAAATAAAGATATTCGAAAAGTGTCGAACTTACGAACTTAAGAAATTAAAAAGACTTCCTATTTCTGCGGTTTGTGCATTTTATAAGTCAAACTGCATCGTTGACAAAATGGATGTAAATTGACTACAACGCACTGCACCATGCAGCACCAAAATTCGCAATAATGGAAGTATACCGCTCAATTCATTTAGTGTATTTATGTATATTGATACACCGTTTACTCTTTTATGAAACTATCATAATTAATGAAGCCCAAGTGCCACCTACAGGCCTATTAGTGTAGGCTGGTGAAATGGTGACATGAAAAGAAAGGACTTTATGATGTTACCATTTTTGATAATTATGCAGCATTATGAAAAAAGTCTCTTAATAAACTCCTCCTGCATTTATTTGATCAAAAACAGCAATATAGTAAAAGATGATTACAATTTACAGTGATGGTTTTCTATTTTAATATACTTTTAAACAATAATTTATTCCTATAATTTATGCTGTTCTTTTCTAACATTTTATTCATCAAAGAATCTTGGAAAAAAAGTATCACAGGTTATAAAAAATATTAAGCAGCACAACTGTTTGTAACATTGATAATAAATCATCATATTAGAATGATTTCTGAAGGACCATATGACACTGAAGACTGAAGTAATGATGCTAAAAAATTCAGTTTTGCTTCACATAAATCAATATATTTTGAAGTATATTAAAACAGAAAACCATTATTTTAACTGTAATAATATTTCACAATATTACTGTTTTTTCTGTATTTTTGATCAAATAAATGCAGCCTTCTTGCAAAAACATATATATATATATATATATATATATATATATATATATATATATATATATATGTTTTACATTGCCCCTTTTTTTACATTTGAGCCCCTGCCCCTGAGGAACTCTCTGCATGTCCCTGTCTGTTATTATTGCACCGTTTAATGTACAACAACACTAATGTACAAATATTATCTGACACCATTTATATGTAGCCTGTAAATATAGCATCTAACTACTATGTGCACTTATTGCAAAGCGAATACTTTTTTATAGGGCAAATAGAATATTTAGCTTTTTTCACTTAGTGTAAGTAGCATATAAGAAATGGTGCCATTTTCACTTAGTGTAAATAGATTCTGTTGCTATTTTCACTTGAAGCTATTTTCACATTTCGTAGTCTGTTCCCACGGATTTAAACTGTACTCATCCAAGAAGAGAACAGGCTTCCGGGTTATCGCAAATAAAATAATGATATTTTTATATAGGGCAAATAGAATGAATCTTAGGCCAATTACTTTTTGTGTAGGCCTATGTGGAATGCATCAAATTGTCTTAACTGCATGCTTAAAATAATTCTCTGAAGCACTTTTTTTCTAACTCAGAAGACACAGATTTTAGGGTAAGGTCAAGAAGGGATACAGCTACTGACACTGGGAATGCGCTAAATTAATATTTGGTCATTTCATTACTGTATGAGCACGAACAGCCCATTACCAACACATGTATATCAAACTTATAAAACCTTTGTAAACATGGAGAACAATAAATGACCACACATGCTGAGTTTTATGAATTATGATGCTGGTGGTGAGTGTAAAATCAAATTCAAAACAGCCATTTCACCTGGAAGATTAAGGCTGTGATATTAATGTTGGCCACTAGAGGGATCCATACGATAAGGAATCTTTTAACCTTAATCTTTTCTCTATCATTTTTTTCTTTGTTTTTTCACTTTTACATGCCCCAATAAAATATTATTTGTCAAGTTTCCAGACATGATTGCTGTAGGCCTACATTTAAAATGAAGAGACCATTTTATTCATCTCTTTTAACAAACATACACGATTCCGTTCTATTCCGTATTGTTTGCAGGCAAAAGCTCTGTAAACTACAATCACCAAAACAACACTTCATGATAACAATGTAATGGAACAGTAGAGGCACTTTACCAAAACAGAAAAAAAGTTTTAAATAAAGCATTCATTAGTTATTTTAGGTTTTAAGTAAACATTATAGTTATAAAGTAAAACGACAATAACAACGACAACAACAATAATAATAACAGGCTGACAACCCGATGGGCAAGATTACATTCTTATTAAATCATTGTCTCTTCCACTCCGAACCCACTACAATTGAGAGACATTCCAGATGCATTTCATTCAAATATATTATGCAACTGGACTATCAGACGAGTTATCCAGTGTCATATTTAAAGTGACATTAAAATGGCGACGGGAATAGGAAAGAGGTTCAAAAAGACTTTATCATCATCTTGTCCAATGTGGCCCTATACTTCAAGTTAATGGACAACATATTACTATAAATAAAATAATACAAGTTATTAGCACATTACAGTGTAGCTATCATGCCATATTTACGTATCCATTGGACAGAGAGTGCAAATATTTCGGCTCATTATTAGGCTATCCCATATGAGAAGGTGTCGGTGTACATAATACATCAAAATGTACACTAAAAATGTTCAGTAGCCAATAACGTTCATTACACTGTTTTACAATGCACAGGCCTTTAATCAAAGAGAAACACCGGCACGAATTTGGGCACGATGACGACACATTCTGTATTAGAGCCATATGTAAATGTCATGGATGGAACAATAAAAAAATAGTCCATTGATGCATTAAAAAGTGTAATGAAAACAAAAATAAACATGAAAAACGACACGAGGTTATTTTTCTTATGTTCATGTCAATGGTAAAATAAATGATACATGAATGCCTTGTTCATTTTTTTCCCTTAATTCTCAGAAGGACCCCGTGGCCAATAAAAACAAACAGGATGAAACTACTTTTTTAACAAAAAAAAAAAAAAAAAAAAAAAAAAAATCAAGCCATAATATAATTTTTATGTTCATTAACTAAACGAAAAAATAAAGGAGCCATTTCTCTGACGGATGGTTCTTCCTCCATCTTTGGCTTACAGAGGATTATGCGAAAACCACATCTCATTAATATTCATTAGCTCATTACCATAGCTATTCTTACCTGTAAAAATTGTGTTTCTAGATATCAGTAATTGAATTTTCACTAGTTGCAAGAGCAATTTCAGATATCAACTCTCTTTGTTGATATCATAATTACATTGTACTAAAATGCAAATTTTTGATATCAAGAATTCATTGTGTAGTTGAAATGTCAGTTCTGATATCAACAATTTAATTTCTACTAGTAAAAATGTTCATTTTTGATATCTGAAAATGCATTTCTGATATCAACATAATTTCAGATATGTAAAATGGCTTTCTTACTAGTAACAATCACATTCATGATATCAGAAACTAACATTGTCACTAGTGACAATCAAATTATTGATATCAAAAATGAACATTGTTACTAGTAGCAATTCAATTGTTGATATCAAGAACTGACATTTCAACTAGTGACAAATGAATTATTGATATCAAAAATTCGCATTTTTACTAGTAAGAATTGTATTTCTTATATGTGAAATTGGAATTTCAACTAGTAAGAACTCAATTCTTGATATCAACAATTGAATTTGAATGGCAGCCTATGGTGACATTTCACTAGTGAAAATACAATTACAGATATCAAGAATTCTAGTTTTTACTAGTGGAAATTCAAATGTTGATATCAAGAATACATATTTCTGCGAGTGATGACATCATTGTTGATATCAAGAGTTAACATTGTTACTAGTGGAAATTCAAATGTTGATATCAACAATTGTCATTGTTACTAGTAGAAATGTAATTCCAGATATCAAGAATTAACATTTTAACTAGTGAAAACTGAATTGTTGATATCAAAATTTCATATCCTGGGAATGATTAAAAGTCAAAACGGCTTGCCTATTGCCTTTCCCAGGATATAAATTGCTGATATCAAGAATTCTAGTTTTTACTAGTGGAAAATAATTCTTGATATCAAAAATTAGCCTTTTAACTAGTGAAAATTGAATTGTTGATATCAAAAATTAACCTTGTTACTAGTGGAAATGTAATTCTTGATATCAAAAATTGCCATTGTTACTAGTGGAAATGTAATTCCTGATATCAAGAATTAGCATTTTAACTAGTGAAAACTGAATTGTTGATATCAAGAATTCATATCCTGAGAATGAATAAAAGTCAAAACGGCTTGCCATACACCAACAAACGAGTGACGTCTGACTGGGAAAATTCCACAACTACATATGTAACCATGTTAACATATTGTCAGGCAAGTTTATTATATTAATAACATAGTATCATATATTTTCTTTGTATTAAAGTATTGAGGCAAAACAAAAATACCTGAAATCCGAAGCGCTGTAGCCATCGATCTGATCGTAACATATATTGGTTGGTATACACCGGTTTTTAAACTTTTTTTTTTTTTAGCGCGACCCTTTTTATTAACGAGACCCATAAGCATATACAACCATGTAGCTAAACAAGCCAAAACGAATTATTAAAAACGAAACTGAAGGTAAACCTGCGTTGCTCTCAGTGGTTAACGTTACCTCTCTCTTTCGGTGAAGTGGAGCAGCTGCTCTTGCTGAATGGCACGGATTGCACTATGGACTATTGTACCTTTTGTATATTTTTATTTTTTTTTAACTGTATTTTATTTTTTATAACGAACAAGCTGCGATGTCACGTTTCCAGTGTTTTGTTGTGTGAGGCGCGGGCGCGATCAAACGGCTGTCTTTGCAGGGGACTTGCCTCATCGTCATGGCAACGGTTCGTAGCCAGGTCAGATTACGTCAGAGTTTGTTGCCGTTTGTTGGAAAACTGTTCACACCGCGCAGACATTCCACGACCCGACAAACGCCGATTAAACATGTTCAGTCGGGTGAAAACCGACTCCGACCAATGCCAACAAACGCCAACAGACGCCAACAGGGGTTTCACACCGATCCAACAAACTCCAACAGACGAGTTTGTTGGCTGTTGTCGGTACGGTGTGAATTGGCCTTTAGATGGCGGGACTTATTCCGCCATATTGCGCGTTACACTTTATCCCATTCAAAACGAGTAACACGTCTTGTGTTATTTATATAGTCTTTGCGTGAGCGCAGCATTAGCTCGTTGTTTTGGTTTAAGAGGAACTGTAAAGGTGGCTGCTGTATCTTTAAAGGATTAGTTCACTTTCAAATTAAAATTTCCTGATAATTTACTCACCCCCATGCCATCCAAGATGTCCATGTCCTTCTTTCTTCAGTCAAAAATAAATTAAGGTTTTTGAGGAAAACATTCCAGGATATATAGTGAAAACATTCTCCATATATAGTGGACTTCAATGGAGCCCAAACGGTTGAAGGTCAAAATTACAGTTTCAGTGCAGCTTCAAAGGGCTTTAAAGGATCCCTCAATTATGAGCTTCATATCTCAGTATATCATACTATATAAGCCATAAAAACCTGATGCATTAAAGATGCACGCAAACTTTAGTTTTTCCCATTCATATTTTGTCTAAAGCTTCAATAAACTGTTCAGGCTATATGATGACTTAGGAAAACATCTTTTGTTTTTTTCCAAGGAAGTACATAAAGGGTCACAGGTTTGGAACATGACGGTGAGTAAATGATGACAACTGAGGATTTTAGTTGTTAAACTGGTTTATTGATTTTTTCCCCCATTTTCAATCTTACAGATCATCAGATTTTACAGGATTAGAAGGTGATGTTGAGAGATGAATTCCGTGGAACCGCTAATGTAACAACAATTCCATGAAATATCAACATTTGGATAAAAAAGGGCCTGCATTTTAATCACACAACATAAACCAATAAAAAGCTGTTTTCTCAAAAAAAGAAAGCACATTACAAAAAGAATCACAGTAAAATGAAACATCTAGCACAATCCCAGTGAGTGTACAAACACAGAAGCAATAAAAACCAAGCAACTTCAATGATGTTATAAGACAAGGCTTTTACGTACAATCCTGAGGTACTAGAGGAAAAGAAAAAAACATTGACAATTTATTTGCCATCTCCAACTAAAATATGAAAGGGCCAATGTGAGAAGCCATTCGTGCGAATGGAGCATCGGCTAACGGGACGAGTTGGAACTGGAGCGGGAACGATGTCGTCTGCGACCCGGAGACCTGGAACGAGAGCGCCTTCTCACCGGGGAGCGTCGCCGTGGAGACCGAGACCTGTGAAAAGGACAAACTGTCAGCTTTGGCAAAGATAAATCGCAGACGTGCATGCGCTAATTACCTGATAAGACACATAAAAGGCAGAAAGTCTGTCTTCTCTGTGAAGTACGAGGACAAATAAACAGAAATATGAGGTGAAAGGACAGATCGGACATTTGGAAACAGGTGCGAAGTGCGGACTAAAATGAAATTAGATTTCCATCGACCTGCACAGAAAACACAACATCTAAAATATACTTAAAAAGCCAACCTTCTCCTCATGCGAGGCGGTGTGCGGCGCCACATGGGAGGCGGAGGAGGCATCCTGCGTGGAGGTGATGGTCTTCTCATGGCAGGTCGTATCCTCTGAGGCAGGACAGCCGTGGCTGTGATTTCCTGACCGTCAATCTGACCTGAGGAAAGCAGCAGAGTGTGAGAAATCCCCTCTAATGAACTGATCTCCAGCGATCAGTCTTATTTTAGATTCAGTGAGATACCATTATAGGCTTTTTGGTAACACTTTACAATAAAGTCTCATTTGTTAACATTAGTTAATGCGTTATCATTAGTTAAACGCTTGAGTATGGAGCAGAAACAACGCAACCCCTTCAGGGCTTAATGCTTCGGTCTCTCAAGCGCTGAAAAGCTTTTCTAATACTAAAGCTCTTGCCTGCTCAAAACCCTACTTTTCTAGTGATATTCCTCTGAGCTTTCCTCTTTTGTAATGCCTCAGCCATCACTCTTTCTTTCTTTCTCACTCTCTCTCCTCCCCCATCATGAGTGGACACGCCCCCTACTGCTGATTGGCTACAAGTGTGTTGTGCTGAGAAATCTCAGAAATCACTTACTGCACCTTTAACTAATGCATTAACTCTAACAAATGGGACCTTATTGTAAAGCGTTACCATTTTAGTTAACTTTTTTATTTCAAGTAACAATTGTTTTATGGTTTTAGTTAACCCTACAAATTATGCAATTCAGTTGCTTTTTTACCTCCGTCCATGTGTTTCAGGGCTTTCTGGGCATCCTCTGGAGACTCATATTCAACATAAGCGTAACCCTTTGACAAATTAGGGTGCAAACGGTCTGGAGGCATGTCGATCATCTTTATCTTGCCATAAGTTGAAAAGATCTCTTGAATATGTTCCTATAGGAAATCAAGTACAGAAGCAGATCAACAACAAAAATATTACAGGAATAGCATTTAAACATCTAAAGTCAAAACTTAAAAAAAATATTTAAATAATTAAAAATGCATGTTTAAATGTGCCATTTAAGTTTGCTATTTTTGTACTTTTTGCAATATATTGTGTAATTTAATTAGTTTATTTTATATTTAATTGCTTTTATACTTTTTTTTAATGTCTCAAATACTTCATTCTGCTGTTAAATACCTGAACAAGTTTTCTGAAATGTTTAAATATGCAAATGTGATACTGTTTAATTAAAGGTGCCCTAGAATTAAATATTGAATTTACCTCTGCATAGTTGAATAACAAGAGTTCAGTACATGGAAAAGACATACACTGAGTTTCAAACTCCATTGTTTCCCCCTTCTTATATAAATCTCATTTGTTTAAAAGACCTCCGAAGAACAGGCGAATCTCAACATAACACCGACTGTTGCGTAACAGTCGGGGTGTACGCCCCCAATATTTGCATATGCCAGCCCATGTTCAAGGCATTAGACAAGAGCAGCCAGTATTAACGTCTGGATCTGTGCACAGCTGAATCATCAGACTAGGTAAGCAAGCAAGGACAACAGCGAAAAATGGCAGATGGAGCGATAATAACTGACATGATCCATGATGATATCATGATATTTTTAGTGATATTTGTGAATTGTCTTTCTAAGTGTTTCGTTACCATGTTGCTAATGTACTGTTAAATGTGGTTAAAGTTACCATCGTTTCTTACTGTATTCACGGAGACAAGAGCCGTCGTTATTTTCATTTTTAAACACTTGCAGTCTGTATAATTCATAAACACAACTTCATTCTTTATAAATCTCTCCAACAGTGTGTAATGTTAGCTTTAGCCATGGAGCACTATCAAACTCATTCAGAATCAAATGTAAACATCCAAATAAATACAATACTCACACGATCCGACGCATGCATGCAGTATGCATGACGAACACTTTGTAAAGATCCATTTTGAGGGTTATATTAGCTGTGTGAACTGTGTTTATGCTGTTCAAGGCAAGCGCGAACTCCGGGGGCGGGGGAGCACGAGATTTAAAGGGGCCGCAACCTATATATCGGTGCATAGTTAATGATGCCCCAAAATAGGCAGTTAAAAAAATGAATTAAAAAAAATCTATGGGGTATTTTGAGCTGAAACTTCACAGACACATTCAGGGGACACCTTAGACTTATATTACATCTTTTAAAAAGAGAGAAGTTCTAGGGCACCTTTAAATATGCATAAACATAAGTCTGAACACTGGATGAAGCCAGTTTCAAAATTCATGTTTCATTTTGTTGACAGTCAAAGGTTTTCACAGAGGGGATCTTTTTGTCACTCTATTAATCAGAAAACACTGTCTGGTCAACTTATTCAACAGCCAGGAGAGAAAATAAATCATGTTTTAGGAATAAAGTTTTATATAAATCAAATTATATGAAGAAATCCCTCAGTAAAAACCTTAAGAATATATATGGGAATAAAAGTTTATTGTATAAGTGCTGCTGAAGTAGAGATTTCTGGGGGAAAAGTGCCTTTAAATATATGTATTGTAACTAACATCTACAGACACAAATTAATAAAGCTTAATAAAAACCTTTAAAAATACCCATTTTGAATTTTTTCTTTCCACTAGTTTGAAAGAAGACATGTTATGGAAGCAAAATAGACCAAAACCTCAAAATTGACCAGTGAATGAAAAAACACTGGTTTTGCCTATAGTGTTTCTCCTTGATAAATAGGTAATACATAAAATGCCTTTTATTTGTTAACATTTATGTTTTGTATGATTGTGTTTAAAGTGCCCCTATTATGCTTTTTCGAATATTACCTTCATGTACTGTGTAATAGCTGTTTGTGAATGTAAAAGGTCTGCCAAGTTTTAAAGATCAAAGTGCACGACAAATAGAGTTAATGTCTCCTATAAGAAAGAAGAGAATCTGAACTGCTTGAAACAAGTCGTCAGCAAATAACAATGCAACAACTTTGCATAATGCCAGCCTAATGTCTTCATTGGCTGCCAGTGAACATCGTCTACTTCGACCTTCAAACACTGTTGTAGCTGAGACTGGAATAGTTTGGTTTGTGGTGTCAACATGTCGAGAAGATGCTATTTTTAGCGCTGCAAATCCACTTTGCATGCACTTCCAAAGCATGACGACTTGTGCTGGAATTGATATGGAAGAACCGACGGCAAAAAAACACCAAAAAATACAGTGCTTATGTAATGCCACGCTGTGATTTTGAACTGTACCTTGGTTACGTTCCTGGTGAGTCTTCCCAGATAAAGTTTGGTGGGTTTGGGGCTCGGGCTCCTCCTCTTCCTCTCTTTCTCATCTGTCCGTTTTTGTGATTTGGACCTGATTAAAAAGTGCAAACCCACGTTCATTAAGTGACAATGACAAAAGCAGGCATTAACTGGTTAATATTATATAAATTAAGTGTTCGGGCCAAAAAAGCCAAGAACCTACTTTGATCGTGAGCGGCGCCGATTGTCGTGGCGACGGCGGCTTGGACTGGGAGACCCAGAGGACCCGGATGAACTAGAGGAACGAGAGGAACTTGACGAACCGGAGCGGCTGGAACCAGAAGAAGAGCTGGACCCGCTGGATGAGCCCGAACTGGATCCAGAGCTGCTGCTGGAGCTGGAACTGGACCTGGATCTGAAGTCAGATCAACAATGCATGATTAGACACATTTATTGATGTGCACCAATAATGTAATTATTTCTAATAATCAGGGTAAAGATTTAATAGCAGTAAGATAATACATGACATGAGCAAACCTCTTCACTCCCGTTTACACGCAATTTCCTTATTCTGATTATTCACTAATGCCCCCCCCCATATTTTTCCCGATGTGATCCATCAGCTCCAGTCCACTAATTTGGAGCAATTAAAGCCCGGGTATACTTCATTTCCCACGTTCCCCTCCGTCTCACGCACAGTTGAGCGTGCAAGTCTTTCAAATACTCCTTTGCCCAAACAGTTAATCGATTTGATGCTGTGTCCGAATGCCATTTATCCCTTCACAGTGGCATATAGCGGACGGGCATGAAGGGCTATTAAATTATATTTCTTATTATCATGCTACTTTTATTATTAAATAAATATTGCAATTCATTTGCCCCGTGATATCATCAGTGCATCAACGCATAACCGACATGCTGTGAGGACAATAAAATATTAGTTAGATCGCTTACTCCTCATTTAAAGAACTTGTTTAACACAAATTACTTCTCGATTCACCAAAAATACTTTTTTTTTCTCACTATGGGCCACAAGAGAAATGTTAAGAAAATAAATTAGATTCATCTCACATTATCTCTAAGAGAATATGTGCCATTATTGCAGTGTCGGATGCCAAAAGCTCAGTCAGTTTTTATTTTCAGTTTCTGTAGTGAATAATTGACTGGCGTTCTTCACCCGCATAACTCTCACGCAAAGTTTGCACATTGTTTGTATGATATCAACTGGCTCGCCTTCATGGTGTAAAATGGAAATATTTTCAACATTGCGACGTGGCATTTTTCTTTATGACCATTTGCTTGCAAAATGATGGACACTGATTCACATATCGCCCACGTCATTTCCCGTGATAATAAAATTAAGTGAATTATTAAATGAGTAAATAAACAAACAAGCAAACTTAAACTTATTTGCTTTAAATTTCTGCGAATAATTTGCTCATGCAGTGTTGTATCTGCAAAAAAAAAAAAAAAAAAAAAAAAAATCTTGCCCCCCCTACCTCGAGAGTCAAATGCCGTCCATGGACACAAGTATACTTAAAGGATTAGTTCAGTTCAGAATTAAAATTTTCCTGATAATTTACTCACCCCCATGTCATCCAATATGTTTAAATGTCTTTCTTTCTTCAGTCGAAAAGAAATTAAGTGTTTTTGAGGAAAAAATTCCAGGATTATTCTCCATATAATGGACTTCAATAGGGACCAACAGGTTGAAGGTCAAAATTACAGTTTCAGTGCAGCTTCAAAGGGCTTTACATGATCCCAGACGAGGAATAAGGGTCTTATCTAGCGAAACGATCGATCATTTTCTAAAACAATAGAAATTTCTATACATTTTTTAACCACAAATGCTCGTCTTACACTGATCTGCACCACGCATTACGTAATCACGTTGGAAAGGTCTGAAGTAATGAGCTAGTGTTTACAAAACGAATGTACAAAGACTAGGTCAAACGCCCTTTACAAAAAAAAAAAAAAAAAAAATATTGAAAACGATGTCGGACAATTTTGAAGTTGTAGAAAATGAGTTTTTTACTGTTTAACTTAGTCTTTGCACGTTTGCTTTGAAGATACTGTATCATTACTTCAGCCTACGTCACACGTGACCTTTCCAACATGATTACGTAATGCGTGGCGCATCGCAGAGCAGTGCAAGATGTGCATTTGTGGTTAACACATCCATAAATGTTTTTTTTGTTTTTGAAAATGACTCATCTGGGATTGTGTAGAGCCTTTTGAAGCTGCACTGAAACGGTAGTTCGGACCTTCAACCCGTTGGTAACTGTTGAATTCCACTATAAAAGGAGAATAATCCTGGAATGTTTTCATCAAAAACCTTAATTTCTTTTCGACTGAAGAAAGACATGAACATCTTGGATGACATGGGGGTGAGCAAATTTATTTAATTCTGAAATAAACTGTTTTAAAGGATTAGTTTATTAGGGCCCGAGCACCGATGGTGTGAGGACCCTATTGGAATTGCTCAGCCAATTATTCTTCTTCTCCAAAATGAATCGCATTTTTGAGGGCCTAAACGTTCTCAAAAACTCATGAAACTTTGCACACGCGTCAGAAGTGGTGAAAATTTACGTCTGATATGGGTTTCAGAATTAGGTGTGGCAAAATGGCTCGATAGCGCCACCTACAAAATTTCAATTAAGCGCCCTTCGTGCTACGTTTCACGTACAGTTATGAAATTCGGTAGACAGATGTAACAGCCCAATACCTACAAAAAAGCCCCTGGGTGCAAAGTTTGTAAACCCAACAGAAAGTGAGATATTTTGAATTTTCTCTACAAAATTTTGGCAGTTTTTGCCATTTCCACATGTTGTACTTTAACGAACTACTCCTAGAGCTTTAATCAGATCAACATCATATTTGGTCAGTCTAATCTAAAGGCCTTTGAGACGTTAAATTGCGAAGATCTAGAGTTTTCGATGAAGGGCGTGTCCATGGCGGCCTGGCAAAGTTCAATGTTTCGCCATGAAACAGGAAGTTGTTGTAACTCGGGCATACAATGTCTGATCTGCCCCAAACTTCACATTTTTTATTAGAGTCCTGACTTGAAGACATCTATATGAAAATTTTCAGTTACAGTCATAGCGCCACCTGGGGGCAACAGGAAATTACATGTTTTACACTGTGATTAACTCCTCAGAGATTAAACCAGATCAACATCATATATGGCCAGTCTAATCTTAAGGCCTTTGAGATGTTAAATTGCAAAGATCTTGAGTTTTCGTTGAAGGGCGTGTCCGTGGTGACCGTCAAAGTCTGATGTTTCGCCATGTAAGGTGAATCACTTTTTTGAGGGCCGAAACATACTCGAAAACTCATGAAACTTTGTAGATGCGTCAGAAGTGGTGAAAATTTACGTCTGATATGGGTTTCAGAATTAAGTGTGGCAAAATGGCTCGATAGCGCCACCTAAAAAATTTCAACGAAGTGCCCCTGACACTACGTTTCACATACAGGTATGAAGTTTGGTACACACATCTAACAGCCCAATACCTACAAAAAAGTATCTTAGAGTGAAATCTGAAAACCAACAGGAAGTCAGATATTTTGAATTTTCTTTGCAAAATTTGTGCAGTTTTTGCCATTTCCAGACATTGTACTTTAATGAACTCCTCCTAGAGCTTTAATCAGATCAACATCATATTTGGTCAGTCTAATCTAAAGGCCTTTGAGACGTTAAATTGCGAAGATCTAGAGTTTTCACCAAAGGGCGTGTCCGTGGTGGCCTGGCAAAGTTCGATGTTTTGCCATGAAACAGGAAGTTGTTGTAACTCGGGCATACAATGTCTGATCTGCCCCAAACTTCACATGTTTTATTAGAGTCCTGGCCTGAAGACATCTTCATGACAATATACAGTTACAGTCAAGTGCCACCTGGGGCAACAGGAAATGACATGTTTTACACTGTGATTAACTCCTCATAGAGATTTAATCAGATCAATGTTATTTTTGGTCAGTCTAATCTAAAGGCCTTTGTAACGTTAAATTGCGAAGATCTAGAGTTTTCACCAAAGGGTGTGTCTGTGGCGGCATGACAAAGTCTGATGTTTCGCCATGAAAAAGGAAGTTGTTGTAACTCAGACAAACAATGTCCGATCTGCCCCAAACTTCACATGTTTTATTAGAGTCCTGGCCTGAGGACATCTTCATAACAATATTCAGTTACAATCATAGCGCCACCTTTAGTCAACAGGAAATGACATGTTTTACACTGTGATTAACTCCTCATAGAGATTTAACCAGATCAACATCAATGTTATCATCATCAAATGTTATCATCTTAAGACCTTAGCAATGATAAATATCAAAGATCTTGAGTTTCGCTGAAGGGCGTATCCGTGGCGGACTGACAAAGTCTGATGTTTCGCCATGAACGATAAAGCTGTTGTAGCTGAGGCATACTATGTCTGATCTGCTCCAAACTTCACATGTGTGATAGAGTCCTGGCCTAAAGACATCTATATGACAATATTCAGTTAGCCATAGCGCCACCTGCTGGCAACAGGAAATGGCATGCTTTACACTGTAATTCACTACCAGATTCACATTTCATTATGCCACGAAGTATGAAACATGCTAGAAACACGTTAAATCATGCAACACTTGGCTGAGTGCTAATTTATGCGATTAACGCCACTAAAGAAACAGGAAGTTGTTGTAACTCAGGCATACAATGTCCAGTCTGCTCCAAACTTCACATGTTCGATAAAAGTCCTGGCCTGAAGACATCAACATAGCAATATTCAGTTACGGTCAAAGCGCCATCTGTTGACAGCAGGAAGTGTGGCATTTCGAAATGACTTTGGCATAATTCTCCTGTATTCACTCACTTACATGCATGTCGCCCACTGTTCACTGTTTTTCTAAGGCCAACAGGTGGCGGTGAGCCCGGGTGCGAGGGCCCTTTCATCGCTGCTTGCAGCTTTAATTAGGGCCCGAGCACCGATGGTGTGAGGACCCTATTGGAATTGCTCAGCCAATTATTCTTCTTCTCCAAAATGAATCGCATTTTTGAGGGCCTAAACGTTCTCAAAAACTCATGAAACTTTGCACACGCGTCAGAAGTGGTGAAAATTTACATCTGATATGGGTTTCAGAATTAGGTGTGCCAAAATGGCTCAATAGCGCCACCTACAAAATTTCAATTAAGCGCCCTTCGTGCTACATTTCACGTACAGTTATGAAATTCGTAGACAGATGTAACAGCCCAATACCTACAAAAAAGCCCCTGGGTGCAACGTTTGTAAACCCAACAGGAAGTGAGATATTTTGAATTTTCTCTACAAAATTTTGGCAGTTTTTGCCATTTCCACATGTTGTACTTTAACGAACTCCTCCTAGAGCTTTTATAAGATCAATGTCATATTTGGTCAGTCTAATCTAAAGGCCTTTGAGACGTTAAATTGTGAAGATCTAGAGTTTTCGCTGAAGGGCGTGTCCATGGCGGCCTGGCAAAGTTCGATGTTTCGCCATGAAACAGGAAGTTGTTGTAACTCGGGCATACAATGTCTGATCTGCCCCAAACTTCACATGTTTTATTAGAGTCCTGACCTGAAGACATCTATATGACAATATTCAGTTACAGTCATAGCGCCACCTGGGGGCAACAGGAAATTACATGTTTTACACTGTGATTAACTCCTCCTAGAGATTTAACCAGATCAACATCATATATGGCCAGTCTAATCTTAAGGCCTTTGAGATGTTAAATATCAAAGATCTTGAGTTTTTGTTGAAGGGAGTGTCCGTGGCGGACGGACAAAGTCTGATGTTTTGCATTGAAAGAGGAAGCTGTTGTAACTCAGGCATACTATGTCTGATCTGCCCCAAACTTCACATGAGTGATAAAAGTCCTGGCCTAAAGACATCTATATGACAATATTCAGTTAGCTATAGTGCCACCTGTTGGCAGCAGGAAATGTGGCACTTTTACATGATTTTGCTATAATTCTCCTTTATTTACTCGCTTACATGCATGTCACCCACTTTTCACTGTTTTCCTGAGGCCAACAGGTGGCGGTTAGCCCGGGTGCGAGGGCCCTTTCATCGCTGCTTGCAGCTTTAATTTAATTTGTATTTTTGTTCTGTTGTATTTATTTGTCCAATTTTGTTTGTAATTAGTTTCTTTGTTCTCATTGTATTGCTGACTGTTCACTTATTTTCTGTAACTGTTTGTGAGGACCTTTTACTTACATTATTTGATCTTGTATTACTTTTTGCACAATTTTGATAATTGTGAAATTTTACTGATATCTAAAATCAGGGCTCAACAATAAGGACTGCCCGATGGCCCGGAGTCAGTGTGAACGACGCTCGGGACAATAGATGGAACGGTCACTTGCCTGATTGGGCCAGTGCTGTAGGGTGTGCGTTATGTATCTATGATATCGGAATTGTTGATTTAACGATCTGATTTAATCGAGTATGTCCCTCACTATACAAAAAACAAACAAAAACACACCAGAGTGCACGCATGCACTACGTGACGTAGTCTAGTAGGTTAGACTAGTGCGCGTGCATATTTAGAGTGCACGCATTCACTGTGTGATTTAGTCTATTAAAATGCCTTTAGAATGCCCCAGAATTCAAGATAAGGGGCAATGCTCCTGTATATATTTTATATTTTTATAATTTAATATAGTTAACCAATATTACACAAAGAGCGCCGTTTTTCTCCAAATATTAGCATGATTGCAAATGTGATATTGATTTTATTCAGCGTACAGTTTAATGAACAAGAACTTTATAGTGACTTACATTTTACACACCAAATTGTCCGTTTTGCTGTATTTCGCCAACGAAAATAGTTCCAAACAAAGTCCACAGAATTGTTTTGCGTCTCTGAGCAACACTGAATGAATCAACCGCTTGAATGAATCGGTTGAATCTCAATGACTCGCTCATTAACAGTGATTCGCTGCCACCTACTGGCGGGTTTAATTTCACATTTAAAGTGTCTTCATTTTTTTTTTTTATTTCAAATAACAGTATTTAACGTTTTATATTTTCAACATTAAAAACATTTTCATGCATCTGTAACTGCTCTTGACTGATTAACTTTAATAAAGTTTAATCTATTAGTTATACATTAGATTACAATTTCTGTACCTGAAAATCTCCTGTTTAAACCTACATGAAAAACTTGAAAAGCACCATTTATTTCATTTATATGTTAGTTCTGTTGTATTTATTTGTGCTATTACTCGTAATTTGATTATTTTTACTATTTTATTACTTACTGTTTATTTGTCTAGCAATATTTAAAATATAAGTTAATCTAGCTTTTGGTGCATAACCCTATTTATTGAGGTTAAATGTAACAAAGACAATGAAAACAATAACTATGCTCATTTTATAAGCCCATTTTCTTGTACCTTTATTAATTTTTTGTTGTGGGGCCAGTGAAAATTTTGGTGGGGCAAGTAAAAATTTGAACCACTGGCCCAATTGGGCCAGTAGAAAAAAATCCTTAGCGTTGAGCCCTGAAAATGACTTATATTATGAAATAAGACTTTGATCATATCACCCAACAATAATCATGTTAAATAATTGTGATTTCGATTTTGAACAAAATAATCACAATTATGACTTTCGCCATAATCGAGCAGCCCTAGCATACCCCACATATTTTACTACTGTTATGTTTGCTACGATTATAATCTTAATCACATCAATTTGACTGAAGTATTGTGTTTACGTAGTATAGTTTAACATCAATATTGCCTAAATTTCATTATAATCACATAAAGAAGGTGCATGTAAACAGTGTTTGACCCTGAACTACATCCGATCTGACCTGCTGCTGCTGCTCCCGGTGGAGTTACTGCGCCGCTTGCGGATCTTGTCTCTGCCCCTCTCCTTCTCCGCTCCCTCTTTCCCAGCAGCCTTCTCCTTCCCTCGTTCCCTGGGTTTGTCCTCTGAACGCTCCCTGCGCTTGGTTGGTGATGGTGCCCTGAGCAAAAAAAGGAAAAACATTTTTTAACACAACCCGTGTCTCAAAGTAGTGAGCTGTCACAATCATAATGTACTGCGGTTTGACTCTGTTCACAGCTTTAATGTGTTTTTCATGCCATATCACAGCTTTTTGCACATGATATTAAAAGCAATAGCTGGAGGGGGAAAATAGGACGCTCATTTAAAAATACTTTACAGGGGACATTAGGCATTGGTAGCGAATGTACAATGTAAAGCAGAGTGGTTAATGTATGATATATGATGGAGAAATTCATAAAGTTATTCATATTAATAAAAAACCTCTTCAAGAAAGTTCATGAGAAAATTGTGATCAGACTTCTTAGTGATTTAATTGATCATCTTCATTATAACTCATCATAACCATTTTCCACAATTTAGTCATTAAAACTTGTATAAAATTGAACCTTATAAATGAATTTTTATTTGTACTGTCAGTTGTATTTTATGCATTGATATAGGTTTAGAACAAAATCAAAAGTTAAAATAAGTTTGTGTCACTAGATTGCTTAGAATTAGCCAAGAATATAAATCAATCGTTTTAATTCAAGTAGAAAACGATGCTCTCTGAAATATCAAACATTTGCCATCAAGGACATTAAATGTGCAAACTGACAGATGCACTGCAAAACACTGCATTAAAAGTATAAAAAAATGATATTTTATTACATATAAAGAGCACAAATCCTTAACATTTGAGGCTCTATTTAAAAAAAACAATTACGTTTATTGATGCTCTTCATTCAACACGCTAAGCTAATGCTAACCCCGCCGATATTAAACAAGATTACGCAAAATGTCGACGATTACTAATAAGAAACGCGGCTAGCATCTCTCTGCGCACATTCAAACCCATATACGACACACAAACCTGGTCACAAATTATAAATATCGATCATAATAAACATTCAAACTTACATGATCATCAATGAGCAGCGCGCGACACATTCAACGTCGAGCTCAACAACCGTCGCGTCTTAACGACGTTTGCGTGAGGGCGCAGGCGTGATGACGCCATTCCTGCGACAGTCGAGCGGAGGCGGGGCGAGTGCTAATGCAATGATCATATAGTAAACCACAGATGTGTGCGTTTCGTCGACACTTACGGTTGTTGTGTTTACATTATCAGATGCAGCTTACGGGTATGGATACTAGCATCGTCACGTGACTTTATAATGGAGCACAGCGTCGCTGAAAACATAAACAACTGAAGAGCAAAGTCGCAGTAGGTGAGAGATGCTTGATTTCCATTGTGCTCTTAGTGCACTAGATCCCTACGCAGGGTCGCTGCATGAGTCTGAACTTGTTCCCTGCTTGCTGGTGTTTGGAAAATGTTTGCAGGTCTAAGTCTAAGGAGGTTAGCTGGTTTGTTTTGATTGTGTTGCAGGGTTTAAGGGCACTTGTCAGGCTGGCAGGCCAGATAAACAGTTTGAAACATTTATTTTGGAATAATACAAGAATAATAGGCTTATAAGCACTAAAATAGACATAAATAGTGAGTACAAAATTATAATAAATCATATTAAATAAATACATCAAAATACCTTACTATTTTTAAAATGTATTTTATTATCATAAACATTACAGCAAGAGTCAAGTCAAATCACCTTTATTTTTGAAGCTCTTTACACAGTACAGATTGTTCAAATGCAGCTTTATAGAGATAAATGGGAAAATATTGATCAATGATGCAAACAGGATTCAAACTTTAAAAGAAAAGTGTTATTGTTCAGCTGAAGTCAGTTCAGTGTTGATTCAGTTCCGATGTAAAGATCATCAATTATTAAATGAGTTCAGTTCATCTATAAAGCAGCTCTGCAGAAAACAGTTGTGTAATCGTCCAGCTCAGTTCAGTTCTCATACAACAGTGTAAGTACAGTCAGATCAATAATATTGTTGAATATTAAGTGTCCGCAAATAAGCAAAACAGAGGCGAAAGTGGTAAGGAAACCAAACTCCATCAGGTGACAGAATGGAGAAAAAAACCCGGGGAGAAACCAGGCTCATTCGGGACTCGGGAGACAACGAATGAACATGGAGTGATTATGATTCAGGTGGCATCACCACAAGTCAGAATTCATATTGTAGATTGGTAGCATTCAAATATCTAGTTCCTTTTGCTTGAAGATCGGATTCATAACGCCATTACAAAGCTGGTCGTAGGTCTGTGCAGAGGACCTGTCTGCTCAACTTATTCAACATTATTACAGGCAGGGGCATAATATATTACAGGGTTATTAAAATATTATAATACATTATATTTATCAACTACATCCAAAAAAACTCCCAGTTTATTATTCTTAGCCTGTTGTTAACTGTGAGTATCCTGGTAGTGAAACACTTTTTATTGTCCTTTTTCCCTGTCACATATTTTAGTAATCATAATAAATTAGCCTAGTTATTATTCGAAAGCTTAAACACTCAAAATTCAAAATTTGGACATTGCTTTACCATGGAAAAGATATTTTAAATCCTTATAGTGGGCTCAATTTTTGTGATATCAACTTTAAATTTGGAACACAACTTGGTTAGACAGACTTTGGAATTTTAAAGTCTAAATTATTTTGTAAAATATATATTTTAAACTTTTATCTCAGTACTTCTGTGATAATATGAATAGCCTGTAGCACAGAAATAACGATACTGTGTGGTTAAAAAGACTGTTTGTGAAGCTGTTTCATACATAAAAATGGCAACTGCTAAATTTAAAGTCTAAATTTTTTTGTAAAATATTTTGTATAAAATAAAAAAAACGTTTAGTTGAGTACATTAACTTTACAGTAAACTTAAGCTTCTATTTTTGATGCTTTCATTTCTATGATAATCTGCTAGGTGTCTTTTAAAAGAAACCAAATTTAGGTCTTTATTGAAAAGCATTTATAAATTACAACCATTTACAACCACAGCTAACAGGTTCATTTTTGACAAGGTTTTTGGATATTCTACCAAATTATTATTAAAGATTACAAACAGAGAATGAAATTTAACATACACATTTGTGTATATCAGAGCTGCACGATTCTGGGTAAATTGAGAATCACAATTTTTTGTTTTGTTTTGTTTCAAATAGAGATGACGATTCTTCCACGATTCTAAACAGACAAATAAACAAAATAACATATAATTTACTAGAGGTTCTAATATAAAAGAACCAAAATATTAATTAACCAAAATAATATCAAAATATTAATTGCTGCAGTCTGTTTAAAATGTTTAATTCCTTTGGATTTTTGAAAAATCGGTTTGGATTAAAGATTCATAAATATACTTCACTTGTTTCATTACTGGATGAATCATTTTTGAACGAGTCTCTTGAATGAATGATTCAATGACACATACATTATTAACTGTCACTTGTCGCCACCTAGTGGTGCAACAATGTAATTGATACAATCGTTATTTGAAGAGCCAAGTTACTACAGGTGCGTTCCAAACGGGATATGTCGCCCTCCGAAGGGCACTTCAGAGTGAAAACAATCATGGCTGCCATATTGAAGGGTCGTTCCAAACCGAAGTGCTCAAAACGGGCCACTTCAAAGGGCCCTTCGGAATGAAGGATTTCGAAGGGTACAACTGATGGACACTTCGGGCCCCCATGATTCTTTGCACAGGGAAGTTGTGGCTCGGAGCTCAATTTTACCTATAAATGTATAGTATTTTTCTATACTACTGTAATATTTATATAAGTTAGATTTGGTACATTGTTATGGTCAAAACGACATTGTACTTCAACAAAAATACTTTACAGCTCCCTTTATCAGTCCATTCAAATGTTTCAAATACATAGACACAATATACATTATGGTGCGATAAACCAAAATTAAATAAATATATAAACTACGTTAAACAAAAGGTGCAGCTTGCACAATTTACTCCTCTTTTATTGTCTTGTTAAGATGATGCAGAAGTGCGTTCCAAAAGAAGAGTTTTGTTGACCCCTACACCCTTCATCCCTTCGACTCTCTCACTCCGGAGGGATGAGCCCTTCCGAATGGAACGCAGGGTACATCAGTGTTTATATCCAAACTATAAACTTTTATCTCAGTACTTCTGTGATAATATGAATAGTGTTATTTGTAGCACAGAAATAACAATACTGTGTGGGGGAAAAGACTGTTTGTGAAGCTTTTTCATATATAAACATGAAAACTGTCTCTGGATCAGCGGCAGCTGCAATGCAGATTTGAATCTTCCTGTATGACTTTGTCAAAGGTTTAATAGACACAGGCGAATCGTTGTCATTTAGGAATGAGATTGCGCTCTTTTAACGATTATTCGTGCAGCTCTAGTGGATATATTATTTCATTCTGAACATAATTATGCTGCTCTACAGGTAACATCACTTCTGTTTTTGCTTTGATTTCAGGATCTGCTTGAACCAACCCGCTTTTTAGTGTCAGTACTGTGGTCTCCACCATGGGCCGACTGGACGATGCTGCCAAGCGCAAGGTGGTGGAGCTGCGGGAGGCAGGTTTGAGCTTCCGCAAGATCAAAGCCGTGCTGGAACTGGAGAACATCAAGGTGTCTGCACAGGCCATCTACCTTTTTCTGAAGGAGTTTCAAGGGAGAGCTCGGAAGGAGGACGGAGCAGCTGGGAACAGCAGCCATACAGTACCTGCGTCGACGTCAGGCAGGGAGGTGGGCGGCTCTGAGACGCGGCCGGGTGCTTGGAGCGATCAGCAATTAAGGAACCTCCTCAGAGAAGCTTCTAGAGTAGCTGCCTCCCAGCAGGCCGCGTCCTCCTCGGATGCAAGAGGAGGACAATCTTCTGGGACGGGTCCGGGTGGCAGAAGGGAGGCACAGGGTGGGGGAAAAGACGAGGACATCCGGATTATCAGCGTGACCTCGTTGGCACAGGGTACGCAGAATGCTGGGATCCAAGGTCCGCGGTCAGGAGTCGGGACGGGAGGGATGAGTGGTGCTTCTTATGTAAGACGACGACACACACCCTCACCTGCCAATCCTGTGCTAGTGGCTCGCAAACGACTCCTGGACAAGGCTTTGCTCCACAGAGCGCGGGTGGGTGGATTGTACTAACACATACATACACTACTACCGTTGAAAAGTTTGGGGTCAGCGTGTGTTTTTTTTTTTTTTTTTTTTTTTTTTTAAAGATATGAATACTTTCATTTAGTAAGGATGCATTAAATTGATCAAAACAACAGTAAAGACATATGCATACACAGTGCTTAACACATTTATTAGACCACCTGTCATAATAAAGAGAAACTGTCAAAAATGTGTTTAAAACTAAAAATGTTATTGTCATTTGTTAGGCAAATAACAAACTGAAACAAGTAATTAGTCTTTATTCACACATAATAACCAAAAAAATATATTTTAACATTTTTCTCCTAGGGGGTTTTTTCCACCCCTGGGAGTCAGCCGACATTGGCTTAATGTAGCACCATCTTGTATATGTTACATATTACCACGCTTGTTTGTACAGCTTATTTTTAACCACTTCCCTTTTTTCTGTGCTTCTAATATGTAAAGCTGCTTTGAAACAATTATCAATTGTAAAAGCGCTATATAAATAAATTTGACTTGACTTGAATTAGAAACACTACTCTGATTTACACATACTGGTGTGGATTAATCATTACAGAAACATAAAAAATGAATTTGGTAATCATCAATACTGTTAGTTTAGGCAGCTGTGTGTGTGTGTTGTATACATATATATATAATATATATATATATATATATAATTAGAAGGATTATATATTTTCTTCTTTTATTTTTGTGATTATATTTATTGCCTTAATAACTTCCATGTGTTTTGTTAAGGTAAGAGACAGCAGTCCTCAGACCGGCCAGCAGGTGTCGTTGTCAGTGAGACGAGATCCGTCTTTCTTCTCTGGCTCTGATGGGAGAAAGCTTGTGGTACCGCAGACAGCTTCTTACGACCTCACTACAGCCAGACCTCCAAATATGGTGAGTTATGATGCATCATCATGAATCCAGTACTAAGTGTCCCATAACCAATATGCAAAACCATGTTTAACATAATTTAATAAAAGTATAAATTAAAAAAAAAAAAAAAATTACTGAGTTAATATTACTGAGCCTTTGGTCTGGCTGATCACTATTTCTTACCTATATATATATATATATATATATAATATAGATTAAAGAGTTAAAGGATTAGTTCACTTTAAAATGAAAATTACCCCAAGCTTTACTCACCCTCAAGCCATCCTAGGTGTATATGATGAACACAATCAGAGTTATATTAATAAATATCCTGACGCATCCAAGCTTTAGAATGGCACTGAACAGGACCAAGTATGAAACTTGTGCATCCATACATTATAAACGTACTCCACACGGCTCCGGGGGGTTAATAAAGACCTTCTGAAGCAACGCGATGCATTTGTGTAAGAAAAATATCGTTATAATGGTTATTGTTAAGTTATAAAGTAAAATATCTAGCTCCTGCCAGACCGCCTTCCGTCACACTTTCTTCGTAAGTTGAATACGGAAGGCATCACTTCACTTCAGAAGGCCCTTATGAACCCCTCGAAGCCGTGTGGAGTACGTTTATAATGGATGGATGCACTTTCTAGAGTTTCATACTCGTTGGGTCCCGTTCACTGCCATTATAAAGTTTGGATATTTCAGGATATTTATTAATTTTTCTCCGATTGTGTTTATGAGAAAGAAAAAAGTCATATACGCCTAGGATGGCTTGAGGGTGAGTAAAGCTTGGGGTTATTTTCATTTTAAAGTGAACTAATCCTTTAATTAAATCTTTCTTTCTCAGAGATCATTGCACCAAGGAGCCAGTCCTCACAGGAGATGGATGCACCAGCGGGTGAGTGTTCCTGTTCGCGCTCCTCAAAACCCTCCTCGTGTCGGTATCCGCCTCCCCGACCAGGCCACCGCGGGGGCGAACTCCCAAAATGTAGCCCACTCTGCACGGGTTCAAAATGTTCCCAACCAGCCTTCACCTCCTCCCCAGCGGAGCGTTCTCGACCCTGCCGCTGTTAGCAGCCTGCAGGAGCAGATCCAGTCGTTGGGCTCCGAGCTGAGAAGTTTGGGCCTGGCGTTAAGGATGATGGTGGAGCAACAAGGCCGACTGGAGAGAGAACAAGCCCAGCAGACTCAGGTCCAGAAGCAGATCCTCAGCACCCTTCAGGATTTCGCCTCTAAATTCGACCCTCTGCAGTCCACATGTGCTCCAGCATCTTGTTCACTGGCCTCCTCGGTGCCATTCAGCCAGAGCGCCACCAGCCAGGGCGCCTATGCTCAGTGCAGCCAAGCCCAGACGCGATACAACGAGATCCACGATTCTGGTCTCGACAGCATCGAGGTGTTTTCTCTGGACCAGCTCAGCCCTCCCACCATGAACGGGTTTCAGCAGTGCCCGACCTCCAGCGGGCCCCCGTTCACCCACGCACAAGCGCGCACGCCAACGTTCACGCAGACCCACACACAAACATACTCGCCCAGCACACTCCCCTATACACAGCCACACACAGACTCCTTTACAGGGTTGGATGGTAAATCCGTAGACATGCCCTCCACCAGTGCAGATGGATCATTCCAGGCATGTAGCCCTCCTAACCAATCCTCTAGTCTTCCGGTTTCACCGCACGAGCCTGAGCTGAACATTATTAAGGTGGAGAACGTCTGAATAATGTTATTTTACAGTAACACTTTACAATAAGGTTCATTAGATAACATTACATTACATTAGTTAACTACATTAGTTAACATGAACTAATAATGAACTGCACTTCTATGGCATTTATTAATCTTTGTTAATGTTAATTTCAACATTTACTAATACACTATTAAAATCTTGTTAACATTAGTTAATGCACTGTGAACTAACATGAACAATGAACAACTGTATTTTCATGAACGTTAACGAAGATTAGGAAATACAAATGTATTGCTCATGGTTAGTTCATGTTAGTTAATACATTAACTAATGTTTAACCTTATTGTAAAGTGTTACCTTTTTTACTTTATTATACTCTCTCTTTTAGGTTTCCAGAGGGCTTTTCACACTTGAAATAGTTAACCCTGGGTCATTCTAAACCCCGGGTAAATGGAATCCTGAGGTTAACAGTTTATCCTGGTTATTCATAAACTGCCGTTTCACACTGCACATTCCTAAACACCGGGTTAAATCCTTATTTGAATATTTGCGGTGTCAGTGTTACTGACTGGACAATCCCAGCACGTGGCCTGTTTACATAAAGGCTCTAGCATTGTGCGTCCTCATTGCTGACTGTAATATCAAGTTTTTTTCTGAATAAACTTTTCGAACTATAAAGGTAAGAATGACGGTCTCTTTTTCACACCAATTGTCGCGTTTTCCATCGTCGTTTGACATTTTTTCTATCGTACGCAGAAATGACTGTTTATATACATTGTACGGTGTTTCCATGACTGCCCAAAGTGTGTGAATATATGGCACGCGATTGGTTGTCGGTTGCTAGTGCCTAGTTATAATATTCTAACACGCATTGTTTCACACTTTACAAGTTTGGCACCGCAAAAGCGGGTTTCATAACCCCGGGTAAAAAACGGTGCTAACCCCGCATTTGAATTACAAGAAACGTTCCTTTACCCGCGGTTAAAAGCGGTGTTTAGAACGTTCATGACCCGGGGTTAAGCGCAGTGTGAAAGACCCTCAAGAACCACCAAGTAAACAATTTCAGTGTTTTTGTGTTTTTATTTAATTTAATGTAGTAATTTTGCCTTTTTTATATGAAAAGGAAATAAATATCTCAATAGACATAGTTTGTGTTGTTATCTTTTTATTTTTGCACAAGATCAAAAACCACAGTATCTATAGTAAATTCATTGGTTGGGAAAAGGCAAACCTGAAAACAGCAATTGTTTATTGGAAAACACAGTATATGATATTGCAGTGCTAAATGAGAGATTTAGGATCTAAATTCATTGTGTTGCACAAGCAGATATGTGACGGCTTGAAATGATCTTTATGCTGTTATTTCTTCGCATAAAATGCTTAGAATGAAGCACTAGAATGTAACTTTAGTTTGAACATAAATGGTCATCATCATGTTGCACATAAATAACTGTAGATTTTTTTCTTTCTCAAAAATAACAAAATTTAAAATAATGGGGGGGTAGGCTATATCATAAATCTATATTAGCCTACAATCAGTGTTCTTGCCTTACCCTGTATCACTACGGTAAGCCTATAATAATTATATTTACAGCGGTATATCTATGTAATATGGGTTGCTGTCAGATCTGACCAGCAGGGGGCAACGCTGTTTCATGAAAGAGGGTCGGGAAATTTACAGACACATTGAAAAAAAAAAAAGAAAAGAAAAAAAAAAAAAAACATTATTAGTCACTGAGTGACAGTTGCTTTTGTTTAAAAGTGCACTGTCTATATACAAGCTTTTTTGCAGTTGCATTTTTTAAAATGTCATTTTAGTCTTTTAATGCTGGTATGGTTAACTTGTACAATATCAAAGAGCACAAACGTCTTCTCTTCTGCCCAATGAAAGCCACAAAAACTCCAACATCACAGAAGCTTCTCAATTCAGGGTTCCCACGCTTCTTGAAAGTACTTGAAAGTACTTGGATTTCAGACACATGAATTCAAGGCCTGGAAAGTACTTGAAAACAATATTGGTCCTTGAAAGTGCTTGAATTAAATTTGAAATAAATTTTGTGAAAATTTATTATAAGATGCCCCTCTTAGTCCTAGTATATTTTGTTTTGGAATATTATTTTACAATCAGTTTCCGAGTGTTTTCCATTGCGGTATTTCCCCTTGCTTGTTATTCGGCGGGGTTTGGACATTTGAGCTGTGACACTTGCTGTGTCCGAAATGAACATTCTTATAGGGATGTGCGATTTTGATCGTGGACGATTAAAAGGTCTCCACGATCTGCTTTTGAAGAAATACTGTTGTATCGTGCTATATCGCTTTCTGTCAGTTGCAGTCCTGGCGCCTCTGTCTGAACATACTGTGTAGTACAAAGCGACATACATTCACATCACATGTTAACACAGCGGTAGAGTTATACTCACGGAACACTGCAGTTATTCACAATCACAAAAGTTTATTATTTCCATGCGTTTTAAAGCCTTGCCGGTTAAACACTTTATCTGCGTGCTCGTCTAACGCAGGTTTTTCTGAGCCGAAGCGTGCACACTCTAAAACCTTGTCAGACACTGCATTTGCTGGACAAAGTTATCATTCGCATCTTATTCTGCTAATACTCACTGGTGTCAAAAGTATTCACATTCATTACTCAAGTAGAAGTATAGATACTAGGGTTTAAAAATACTTCTGTAGAAGTTGAAGTATCAACTCAAGCGTTTTACTCAAGTAAAAGTGTAAAAGTGCTGGTTTCAAAACTACTTAAAGTATAAAAGTAAAAGTAATGTAGGGGAAAAAATGCCATTAAGGACAAAAGCTTAGGCCGCGCCACAGGGGCCTATTGTGTACTCCACCTCCTCAAAAAAACATTTTTCTAAAGGCCATAATGACTATAATGTTATATTAAAATGTTAATGTTGAAAAATTTGGGATGCACTAGGCTACCCGTTTCAGCCGCATATATGTCCATTGAAAATGAACGCATTTTAGTACAATGCAAATACATTAAAGCACCATATATGTTACTACTGACCATTAACATGGGTTTTATGGAGCGGAAGATATCATGACTAGTTGCCTATAAGTATTCTAATGGTGCAAAAAGTCAAACTTCAGAGGCATTAATAACCTTTATTGGAATGTAAATGTACATCCAAGCTTAACTGCAGAAATTTGTGAGGTCAACGGACAAGAAAAATGCGGGTAGTTTTGGTGTACCCAGGGCAGGCTTAGTAACAATCAGGGCTTGACATTAACACCTGCCAGCTGTTTTCAGCTGTTTCAGTTCACACCGCACCAACAAACGCCAGCAAACTCTCTGTTGGAGTTTGTTGGATAGGTGTTGGCGTTGGTCGGAGTCTGTTTACCCGACTGAACATGTTTAAAGGTGCCATCGAGCGTTTTTTTACAAGATGTAATATAAGTCTAAGGTGTCCCCTGAATGTGTCTGTGAAGTTTCAGCTCAAAATACCCAATTAATTTTTTTAACTACCTATTTTGGGGCATCATTAAATATGAGCCGATTTATGCTACTGCCCCTTTAATTCTCGTGCTCTCTGCCCCCAAGCTCGCGCTTGCCTTAAACAGTGCATAAACAAAGTTTACACCCTCAAATGGATCTTTACAAAGTGTTCGTCATGCATGCGGCATGTATGCGTCGGATTATGTGAGTATTGTATACTGTTATATTGTTTACATTCTGAATGAATTTGAGGCTGTGCTCTGTGGCTAATGGCTAATGCTACACTGTTGGAGAGATTTATAAAGAATGAAGTTGTGTTTATGAATTATACAGACTGCAAGTGTTTAAAAATGAAAATAGCGACGGCTCTTGTCTCCGTGAATACAGTAAGAAACAATGGTAACTTTAACCACATTTAACAGTACATTAGCAACATGCTAACGAAACATTTAGAAAGACAGTTTACAAATATCACTAAAAATATGATGTTATCATGAATCATGTCAGTTATTATTGTTCCATCTGCCATTTCTCGCTATTGTTCTTGCTTGCTTACCTAGTCTGATGGTTCGGCTGTGCTGCTCCAGATGTTAATGCCTGCCCTTGTCTAATGCCTTTCATAATGTTGGGAACATGGGCGGGCATATGCAAATATTGGGGCGTACACCCCGACTGTTACGTAACAGTCGGTGTTATGTTGAGATTCGCCTGTTCTTCGGAGGTCTTTTAAACAAATGAGATTTATATAAGAAGGAGGAAACAATGGAGTTTGAGACTCACTGTATGTCATTTCCATGTACTGAACTCTTGTTATTTAACTATGCCAAGATAATTCAATTTTTGAATCTAGGGCACCTTTAATCGGCGTTTGTTTGGTCGTCTGAGCATCCAACAAACTCTGACGTAATCTGACCTGTTCACGAACCGTTGCCATGACGATGAGGCAAGTCCCCTTTAAAGACAGCTGTTTGATCGCGCCTGCGCCTCACGCGCACACAACAAAGCACTGGAAACGTGACATCGCAGCTTGTTCGTTATAAAAAATAAAATACAGTTTAAAAAAAAACATATAAAAGGTACAATAGTCTGTAGTGCAATCCGTGCCATTCAGCAAGAGCACTGCTCCACTTCACTGAAAGAGACGTATACCATGAGAGCAATGCAGGTTTACCTTAAGTTTCGTTTTAAATTAATTCGTTTTGGCTTGTTTAGCTACATGGTTGTATATGACTATGTGTCACATAAATAAAAGGGTCGCGCTTAAAAAAAAAAAAAAAGTTTAAAAACCGGTGTATACGATTTAAACGTCTCTCTACCGAACTAACATTACGTTACCTAGCTTAATTTGCAGAGGACGAAGAGAAAGCACCCGTTTGATAGCCTAAATGAGCCAGTAGTGTAGAAATAATAACTTATAAGAAATCATCTTTTTTGAGTAATGCCCCCAACACTGACTATTACTGCGTTCACGTCACCTCGTATTTACCGGAATCTTGAGATGACAACACGTGACGTTATATTCGGAGCTGTTTACGTCCTTTTGGTCCTTGGACTGGGAATTATGCGTTACCATGACACCACTATCAACACCTAAATGAATCTACAGCGGTCAGGTGGTACAGCGGCCACGTGGTACATGTGGGAGCTCTCAGAAAACTACCAGCTTACAAGCTGTAATTACGATCTCTACGAGGACGTGAACGCTTTTTACAAGCTAGAATCTGGTAACTACAGGAATTACAAGGCCGCGTGAACGCACCTTTAGTCCTCCTTGCTGGAGTGTGACGTGATTTGATGTGCAGGTGTGATGGATCACGTACAAACCAATAGGATGTCAGAATGGTATGTTTTATCTTCTCATCCAACCACAATCAAATTCACTCTATCCGGATGGCGCGATTTATCTGGATAGTTTTTTTTTTTTTAAAGCCGGAATGAAAACAAGCCGAAATGAAATAAGAGTAACGAGGCTATTTTTAAAATGTAAGGAGTAGAAAGTACAGATGAAAATGTAAGGAGTAGAAGTAAAAAGTAAGCTGAAAAATAATTACTCCAGCAAAGTATAGATACCCGAAATTTCTACTTAAGTAAGGTAACGAAGTATTTGTACTTCGTTACTTGACACCTCTGCTAATACTGTCAATATACACAAGGTTTACACCATCGGTTAAGTGTAAAGTTGAACAGTTGAGAGAAAATCGAATCTGTGTCAATATATTAAATGCGCGCAAGAGCCTTAAAGGGACAGACAACAAATGCTGCGACTTGTCCTTAAAGGGATAGTTCAACCAAAATGAAATTCTGTCACTCTAAAGTTGATCCAAACCTGTATTAATTTGTCTTGTGCTGAACACAAAAGAGCATATTTTGAAGAACATGGGTAACCAAACATTTGCTAGTACCCACTGACATCCATAGTATTTTCTTTCCTACTATGGAACTCAATGGGGACCAGCTGTTTGGTTACCCACTTTCTTCAAAAAAAAAACTTGTATGTTCAACAGAAGAAATGTATTTGGGTTTTAAACAACTCTTACGGTGAGTAAATAATGACAGAATTTCCTTTTTTTTTTTTTTTCAATTTCTTTTTAATTTCAATTTTTTTTTCAATTTCAATTACAGTAGTTTACAAGAAACTCATAAGAATTGTGATATATAAATTACAATTCTGATTTTTTTTTTCTCAGAATTGTAAGCTTATATATGATGTTTTATTAACAAATTTCGGGAGGAGCAAGTTCATATAATTAACCTAATTAGCACAGGTGGAGAGCATTCAGTTAGTCAACTCAACCATTGTCAAGAGGTATAATTCAGCAGACTTACCTCTGTTCATCTGAGAGTATATCAGCATCCCTCCTCCACTCCATCTCCTCACTTATAGTTCTATCTACTTTTACCACAACGGGGGGAGTACTCTGGGTTTGGGCCAAAATTTCGAGCTTGGAGCCCTCTCCCCGGACAGCACGCCAAATACGCATAACTTTACTGTATTTAATTATATGGATATGTGAACTATAATATATTGTATATATTCTGACTTTAAGCCACAATTACGATCCATATAATCCTTTTTTTTTTTTTTCACTCAATTGCAAAATGTATTTTTATAATATTCTCTCTATATTATAATGTTTTTACTGAAGTAATGATAATTAAAAAATGAAAACCAAAACTAGTATGGAATAATTGTTAAGATTAGGGATAAGAAAGCTGCAAACAGTTTTAATATATTTCCAAAATTAATGTACAAATGATTCTGTTCCTCTTCTGGGTTAAAATGGATGCAAATGCAATAGGATGATTAAAATGTTAAGTACTGTAGAGGTCTTTCATGACGCTCCATATGTAATGTGAATTTGATAGGTGCTTGATATAAAATAAACGGTGCTTGAAAAAGTCCTTGAAAGTCCTTGAATCTGTTGTTCATGAAAGAGTGGGAACCCTGTCAATTAGGAAAAAAATAAGTAAACCTTTATTTTAAAAAATATATATTTAAGTGCATTGAAACGAATTCAATTGAATTAGTTTATTGGGAATATATTTTAATTCTGATATATTCATGTATGTGCAAATGTTGAAATGAATATGCATATAAAATCACTTTGAGGCCAATGAATTGGGTTACATAATTTTATTTCAGAATGTCCATTATATGTGAACAAAAAATGTTTGCTGACAAAGAATTAAAGTAAATCAAGAGGAAGATTTCTTTTATATTTACTTGTGTGGAACTGATAAATCCCAAGCACTTTTTCAGTGAATAACATTAGTAGTACTTGGATGGTTTCTTGAATGCCACTGCACAGTTCTGGTAACTTAATTTTCCAGAGCTTTTCAAAGTGAACACAGTGTCACACCAGAGACTTTGCTGATATTTTCTTGTCCTGACAGCAGTGACTTTAAACTTCTCATATGGAGGAATCAGCACCTCTCTCTCATTAGGATACTTTGAATATATTGACACATCAGCACTTTCACAAGTGTAGATTTCAAAACAAGATTTACTTCCAAAACCTCGTGCTACATTACGATCAAGAGAGGAGGATGTAAATGAGCCGAATCGAATCTCTTTGTTCAGAACATACTTATTAAATTCAGCTGTAGTACCACGATATGTTACCCTGCATTGATTTTGTGTTTTCTTCAGAATCTGCATCGCTTCTGTTAACAGAAAGTGAAGTGAATACCATTTGTATGTCATTTGTTTGTACTGGTTTTTACCGTAACGAGTATCAGGATTAAAATGATGATATACATTACTGTCACTGTACACATAAATGGCAATTAAATGATTCCTTGTCAAGTGACCTTTTGGGAACTTGACAAACTTTTCACCTAGTTGCCAACTCATTTTATATTTAGCTGAGTTGCTGATTTCCTTCTTCAGATAGTATGTCTTCACCAGATTCGCCATTTGCTCTCTACAGCCCATATATTGGTCATCAACTGAATTCAGTGCCATATCCAGTGGATATTTCTGTCCAGCAGCAGCTCTGTGATCCTGCAGCAACAGGAATCATATGATCAATCATCAGTATTCATGTCTGTAATATTCATACTAGAACACAATCTTACCTGTCCTAGAGCAGCTAAAATGAGAAGAAGAGCTTCAATGATCAGCAGCATCTTGATTCAGTCAAATCCCTCAGATGATCTTCTGAAGAACAGATGATGAAAGACCACCAGAAAAAGAGTTTCACAAATACTGAATATACATGATATATGTGCACAATTAAACTGTTCACCAATTTCTTACATAATACACATTTAAAATTTGTGAATTTTTATTTTGCTGATTAGCAGTTTTACCTGTTTGAAATAATCACTTAAACCTGTGATGTTCACTGATGGAAGTTTTAAATTGACCTTTTACTTTAAACTCTAAACTTACCTGAGAATACTGTTGTCTCTTTTTGAGATTCTGTTTCTTTGTGTTATTTTTCAGGAGTTCAGAAAAGTTATTCACTCACACACACACAACAACAACTCTTCAAACTAAGAGAGGAGGAAGGTGCATTTTTATACTGCTGTTAATGTGTGTGTTGAGAAATAATAATTGTCTTTCTATGTGGTTTCATATTGGACAAACTTTGACTTCCTGTCTGTCTAACATTTCAGCCTGATTTCTTGAGAATTCATAATAACTATACACAATGGTGAATTACAATGGTGAATTTATATAATTTTATTTGATGAAAATCTACAATTTAGAGAAACAGGATGTGTTTTGATCAGCTCGTATGATTGCACACAAGAACAATTCGATTTATGTACATTTTTAATAGAGACTCAAAAAGCTCAATATCTGCTTCATATCTGAAAGAAAATATACATCCAATATTTATCTGTTTCATTTAAATAAATAAAAAAGGAAAGCTTGAAATGAAGGTTACAAGACAATGGAAGATCATTTGAAATCAGTTTCAGTTTAAGAGGACCTTTATGCCCCTTTTACAAGATGTAATGTAAGTCTCAGGTGTGAGAACTAACCTGTACCACTCTCACAACATACATGCGTCAAGCTAGCTGGAGCAAATTTCTGTATTTTCGGATATGATGAGATGCGCATGGGCAGGTGACGCATTTACACAATTTTCTCCAATAACCATCCCAACAAGTCTACATACAAAACATACAAAAACAATTAAATGTACAAGAGCAATTAGAAAGAACAACAAAACATGTGCTTACTGTAGTGAATCAGGGTAAGACAAAACACATTTAGTAAGGGGATGCGAAGGATTGATGGTGTTATTTAAAAATTTAGTTTTGATGTGGTTCAGAACAAAGGGCTGATTTCTTCCTGCTGCCTTGATCGTACAGTAGCAAAAGGTTTCATGTATATTACATATATATATATAACATAGATTTTTGTCCAGATCAGAAAATGTCTGTGCAGGTCATTAAAGTACTTTAGAATGCATGTTGCAATCTTCCAGACATACTTTTTTTTCCCCTGTCATCAGAACTCATATGTCTGCAAAAGATAACAATGTTGAAATTTAGGTCTTTAGTTGCCAAACTTGACTTTTGATCAAGCCTGCCACCAATGTTCCTGCTCATTTTTGTTTTGCTGATCAAACTCTTTCTTGATTGGGTGAACATTTCCACCACCCGAGCAAAAACATCCATTATCTAAACCTGTAAAATCCTGCAGTTGTAACTAGCATCTTTAAAGTGCTATTTCTATTTGTTTGAATCTTTTCATTGTCTTTCAGATGTCGCCATGACAGTGCATGTCCACTGGCGCACAGCAAGTGAAGCAGAGCAGGCTTTTTCAATTCATTCCTATTGACTGACTGCAGATTGGAAAAAGCATAGAAGCAAATTGTTTATTCATCGGACACCTTGCAGTTGTTATATGTAAATATTGTATAGTACGTGCAGAATTATTAGGCAAGTTGATTTTGTATTGCAAAACTAATGCTATTGCAGAACTAATGCAATACTAAAAATTGTGGTTAAGGCATGACCGTGGGACAGTGAAATGCTCATTGGGTCAGCAGGGTCAGACAAAAACATGTGAAGAAGAAAAGACTTAAGAATTTAAGATTTAAGAATTAAGGTGAAGAATTAAGTGTGAAACCATCAGAAACCCGAAAAATGAACTCCCACATCTCAATACCAGATTCTGGAAGATGAATTCTTCAAACAGTGGTACAAGAGGATGTTGTGCTGGTTCTTCAAGAGTCACTCTCAATCTGTCTCTCTATAAAGCCTATAAAAACAGTCTTTGTGTATTTTACAACACTTCAGCTTGATTCTTATAAAGTGGGGGTCATTTTTTTTAGGATTCTTTGCCTAACCTAAGATCCTGACACTTCTGGAGACTCCAGGTAGGTTGCAGTTCTGGAAAATGGTGGCGCTGAAGACTGAAGGGTTCCTGATGGTTTCACACTTAATTCTTCACCTTAATTCTTAATTATTTGCAGTTAACACGTTTTTTTTCTGACCCTGCTGACCCAGTGAGTGTTTCACTATCCAATGGTCATGCCTTAACTGCAATTTCTAGTATTGCATTCTTCATGGGCATTTAGTAATTTTTGACTTGTCAGTCGGAGTTAAATCTCTTTTTTGGCTCTGTAGTAATGTTCGTTGTAAGGAAGGAAGAGGACAGGGTCGGCTTGACTACTGACTGCTTTTATTAAGTGGTAAACATAAACAAAAGGTGTGCAGACAGGCACAATGCGGTCATATGTCATAAACACACAAAACAATTCCACCAGACATGCAGCAGTCAGTAGTCCTTCTCTCTCACACACACTCCTGTTTCTCATGGCATTAAATACTCTCTCCACGCCAATTACTGAAACAAGAGACAGGTGTTTGTTATTTGCGCTTAACCCACTCACTCACCGCGCGTCTCCCGCCTCTCTCTCCCATTGCAGACTTCGCCAAACCACACCCCCCTTGCCACAGGCTCATTTTATCTGTAAAAGAAAACATACCTAATATTTCTGGACATCTGAATATAAGGCTTTTCATTTCCAGCCTTCATGAACAATTATATATAACTTATAAATGATTAAATACAAAATTAATGGTAGTTATTAAGACTAATGTGCTTTGGAATCAGTAAGATGTGCCTGGAAAGCACTGTAGATTGAAGACATATTTGTGAATAGGCTGGCTGTCCAGCTAATGAAAATATATTTTAGAATGTTTTGCTAACATTCTAATTAAGTTATGAAAATGTTGTTTCTGAACATTCAAAATGTCCAGTTTATTTATTAAAAAAAATGTTTTAAAAGACATTTTTCTTATATATGCAAACTTTAATGAAATATTCCATTTCATCATTCTTCAAACCTTAAGGGAATATTACTTTGAATGTTCTCTGAACATTCCGAAACAAGTAGTAACATTAAAAAAAAAAAAAAAAACATTGTATTAATGTTCATTGAAGAAGGTTTGCTTATAACGTTGCCAGTTTGTTAGCTAAATTTTGAGATCGTTTCTCAGAACTCTCAGTTTGTTGCGTTAAAAATGTCAATTGAAATGACACTGTATTTTTTCTTTTGGCATTCAGAAACAAAGCTTGAATCTTTCTAACTGTAATCTTGTGTATGTGTGATGGTTATATTGGCAGCGTGCTGAAAAAAAAAAAAAACAGATGATGAAAGACCACCAGAAAAACAACATTTAGTATATTTAGTATTTCACAAATACTTATATATGTGCACAATTAAACTGTTCACCAATTTCTTACATAATACATGTTTAAAATTTGTATAACTGCATTTTTTGCTGTTTAGCAGTTTTAACTTTTGAAATAATCACTTAAACCTGTGATGTTCACTGATGGAAGTTTTAAATTGACCTTTTACGTTAACCCTAAACTTACCTGAGAATACTGTTGTCTCTTTTTGAGATTCTGTTCCGTTCTTTGTGTTATTTTTTTTTTAGGAGTTCAGGAGCAATGATGAAAAGAGAAGTTCAGAAAAGTTATTTGTTCACACACACACACACACACACACACACACACACACACACACATATGGAAGTAAATGAATGCCAAATGTTTCTGAAATAAAAAGCTTGTTGAATTGCACTAATTGAAAAAAAAAAATGCATTACATTAGCTGTGCTTACATTTAGATGCATTGTAATTTTAAGGCTTGCATTTTTAGGGGCTGAAATATTTAAGCTGTGAATAATTCAATTAAAAATATTTCACACACATTTTCATTATTAAAAATTCAATAATTTATTCTCACCTTTCAGATTTCACTTCCAAAATATTCATTCTGTTTAAAAATACAACCTATAAAATCGACAGCAATTTTCAGTCCATTTTATTTCGCTTTACAAATTCGCTTCCACAAAATTCAGTGGTTAAAGCAAATTCGGCAGAAAATTTAACATTTCACATCTGGGAACTGCAGGAAAAGCAGTAGAGTACCGATGCCTGATCTCCATCTGCTGCTCAACCAACTGTAAAGTGTTCATCTAGGTCTCAGGTTGAACAGTGATGCGCCATACTCTCTCTCTCTCTCTCACACACACACACACACACACACAACACATGAACTCACACAAACTCTTGTACACACATATATGTACATACAGTATTCAAACACACACAACTCAAAGTACATACATGTATACTTTTTCTTCTTCTTTTTTTTGACACATTCATCACACAATTCGTTCTACTTTTTAAATTTTATTTTTCCTGCATATAAAAATGCTTTGGCAAAACAATGTAAAATTTGTATAAGCAGGATAAACAGTTTGGCGGTTTATGGTAGCCTTGGTGGCGACAGAGAGGCACCTGTGGCTCAATCTGTCTGAGCTAAAGGATAAAATATTACCACAGTCAGAGGAGATGGCGGTTCGGCATCGAGATGTCGTTCTCACCCATATTCAGAAATTGGGGTTGAGACTGAAAAGCGTGCTTACTCCATGACAGAGGACCGTACGTAAAAGACGTAAAAGAATTGAAGCTAGGCCAGTTTCAGAGACTGATGGGTCTGATGGCAGCAGCGTCCAACGTGATACCTTTTGGCCTGCTGTACATGAGACCCTTACAGTGGTGGCTCAGGACCAAAGGGTTTTCCCCAAGGGGCAACCCACTTCGTATGATCAAGATCACATGCCGCTGTCTCCACACCTTGATCATATGGAAGAAAAATTGGTTCCTGTCCCAGGGCCCTGTGTTAGGAGTTCAATGTCGTCGTGTCACTCTGACAACGGACGCTTCTCTCACAGGCTGGGGAGCGGTAATGGAAGGCCGCTCAGCTCAGGGTCTGTGAAAGAGTCATCAGCTCTCATGGCACATATATTGCCTGGAGATGATGGCTGTCTTCAATGCATTGAAGTTCTTCCTTCCAGACCTGAGGGGCCATCATGTGCTTGTCAGGACAGACAACACATTGGTGGTCTCTTATATAAATCAACAGGGGGTCTGCGGTCGCGTCCACTTTACAAACTGGCATGTTTGTCACACTTTAATGTTTCAGATCATCAAACAAATTTAAATATAAATCAAAGATAACACAAGTAAACACAACATGCAGTTTTTAAATGAAGGTTTTTATTATGAAGGGAAAACAAAATCCAAACCCACATGGCCCTGTGTGAAAAAGTGTTTGCCCCCCACTGTTAAAACATAATTTAACTGTGGTTTTATAGTTCAGTTTCTCTAGCCACACCCAGGCCTTATTACTGCCACGGCTGTTCGCAATCAAGAAATCACTTAAATAGGACCTGCCTGACGAAGTGAAGTAGACCAAAAGATCCTCAAAAGCTACACATCATGTTGAGTTTCAAAGAAATTCAGGAACAAATGAGAAAGAAAGTAATTGAGATCTATCAGTCTGGAAAAGGTTATAAAGCCATTTCTAAAGCTTTGGGACTCCAACGAACCACAGTGAGAGCCATTATCCACAAATGGCGAAAACATGGAACAGTGGTGTAAACCTTCCCAGGAGTGGCTGGCCGACCAAAATTACCCCAAGAGCGCAGCAACGACTCATCCAAGAGGTCACAAAAGACCCCACAACAACATCCAAAGAACTGTAGGCCTCACTTGCCTCAGTTAAGGTCAGTGTTCATGACTCCACCATAAGAAGGAGACAAATATGGCCTGCATGGCTGAGTTCTAAAAATCTCTTTTTTGGCTCATTTTATCTGTAAAAGAATACATACCTAATATTTCTGGACATCTGAATATAAGGCTTTTCATTTCCAGCCTTCATGAACAATTATATCACTTATAAATGATTAAATACAAAATTAATGGTAGTTATTAAGACTAATGTGCTTTGGAATCGGTAAGATGTGCCGGGAATGCACTGTAGATTGGAGACATATTTGTGAATAGGCTAGCTGTCCAGCTTTTAAAATATGTTTTAGAATGTTTTGAAAATGTTTTAAAAGACATTTTTCTTATATATGAACATTTCTTGTTTGTTGAGTTTAAATGTCAATTGAAATGACACTGTATTTTTTTCTTTGGGCAAACAAAGCTTGAATCTTTCTAACTGTAGTCTCATGTATGTGTGATGGTTATATTGGCAGTGTGCTGAAAAAGAATTACAGTAAACACACACATCCCAAAGTGGAGGCATTGTACAGTAGGCCTAGTTGTCTGTGCTGAGTTTTGCTGCACCCACCGTTAAAAAAAAAGACATTATTCTCTCTAGGTTTGTATTCATAATTCAACAGAGAGGCTGATGGGTATTGAAATATTAAAGATACTTAAATGTTCTAACTTACATAGGCCTACAGCTGAACATGGATGGTCAACAAACATAAAGGGAAAAAGAGTCATGGAGAAAGAAAAAGCCCAAACAATAAATAGCATGTGATTTAACAGTATATAATATACTTGTCATGAACTCTGTCAGTTCAGGACTCCATTTCCCACAATCCTCCCGGACAATCACCTGCACTCACTCACTCAATCAGTATCACTCACACCCAGCTGCAGCACATTACATGGACTATTAGACACACACACACACACACACACCACCTCGGGGCTAGGTCTTGTTTTCCTTAGTGTTGCATTTCCAAGTGTTTATCCTGTTTCTCTGTCTGTTCTGGTTCCCGTTCCCCTGTCTGTTCTGGTTCCTGTTCCCGATCCCTGTCTGGTTCTCCTGTTCTATGATTGATAGCTGCCTGCCTTTTGACCACTGCGTGTACTTTGATTACGATCCTGCCTGTCTCTGATGTTCCTGTTCGCCCCGTTTGACCATGCCTGTACGACCACGCTCATCTTTTAATAAAGCTTGCAGTTGGATCCCTGCCTGAGTCTCACCTTCGTTACAGAAGACCTAGCCAAACCCGGATCCAGCAGCTTTTTCGAGCGTGTCCAGTCTCAACATGGACCCAGCGATGCGATTGGTCAGCCTCCGCCAAGGTACCCGTACCCTCAAGGTGCACATTCAGAACTCCATGTCCTGTCTCCGCTGATCACCCAGAGCCTCATCACGTCTTCGTTGATTGTCCAGAGCCAAGTCAAGTCCCCGCTGAACGTCCAGAATCACGTCACGTCTCTGGATTCGTCCGAGAGTGGAGGAGGTTACGTTCCAGCATGAATGATTCTCCACTGACTACAGCACGAGCGGCTGGCATTCCTAAGCCTCCGCCGGCCACTTCGTTCTCAAGACTGCCGGTCGCTACGCACTCAAGTTTACCGCTTGCAACGCTCTCAAGTTCGTCTGTTGCAACGCTCTCAAGTTCGCCGGTTGCAACGCACTCAAGTTCGTCTGTTGCAACGCACTCAAGGTCGCCGGTTGCAAGGCACTCAAATTCGCCGGTGGCAACGCACTCAAGGTCGCCAGTTGCAATGCATTCAAGTTCGCTGGTTGCAATGCACTCAAGCACCCTGGACGCGATGGACAAGATGGCTGCTTTGCCAGTGCCCACGGGCAAGATGGCCGCCCCTTCGGTGCTTATGGATGTAGGGGGCGTTCCAGCCATTGAGTCCACTCCAGAACCCGCTTCAGCCAGTGAGTCTGCTCCAGAACCCGCTCCAACCGGTGAACCATCGCCTCATCCTTGGAAGAGGAGGAGGAGGAGGAAGAAGGCTTCTTCCGTTCTTCAAGGCTCAGAAGCCTTTCAAGAGCCTGCTGTGGGTCCGGAGGCCACTCCAGAGGTCTCTCCTGCTCCGCCCAAGCGTCGTGCTCTGCCAGCACCGCCCAAGCTTCTTACCCTGCCAGTGCTGCCCAAGCTTCTAGCCCTGCCAGCGTCGCCTAAGCTACTTGCTCTGCCAGCGCCACCCAAGTTCCTTGCTCTGCCAGCGCCACCCAAGTTCCTTGCTCTGCCAGCACCACTCAAGCGCCTTGCCCTGCCGGCGCCGCCCAAACGCCTTGCCCTGCCGGTGCCACCCGAACTCCTTGCCCATGAACCTCCTTGGTGCCTGGGGTTCCTGGACCTGTCCGGGAGACCTCCATAGCCATCCGCATATCCAACATCACCTGCTTGTAGGTCTCCAGGACACCCACCCCCCTCCCCGGTCGTGCCATTCACGGCGCGAGGACGCGCCTTCCAGGAGGGGGACATTCTGTCATGAACTCTGTCAGTTCAGGACTCCATTTTCCCACAATCCTCCCGGACAATCACCTGCACCACTCACTCAATCAGTATCACTCACACCCAGCTGCAGCACATTACATGGACTATAAGACACACACACACACACACACACACACACACACACACACACACACACACACACCACACACACCTCTGTGTGGCATTTCCGAGCGTTCCCTGTGTTTATTGTCTGCCTGTCTGTTCCGGTTCCTGGTCCTGTCTTGTTTCCCGTGTATGACTCTCCGCTACCTGCCCTTTGGATTGTTTATTGTTGCCTGACCTTGTGAATGATATCTGCCTGCCTCGAACCACTGCCTGTACCTTGACTATGATTCTGCCTAGCCCATGTTATCCCTGTTTGCTCCTGTTGAACTCTGCCTGTACGACCACGCTCATCTTTTAATAAAGCTTGCAGTTTGATCCCTGCCTGAGTCTCACCTTCGTTACAATACTGTTCTCCAATAAAGATCAGTCGTTAGTGCACACTAAGTAAGTAGCATCATCTATATAATTATTACAAATAAATTACTAAAACCTAGTGTTGCAGGTCATCTTGTATGAACTTTAATTCTTTTATCAAATGTGTAGAGAGTCCATCTATATTTATTGAAATATGAAACACTTAAATATGGTTCAATTTGGTAACATTTGTTAATGCATTGGTCTCATGAACTAACATTTAACAACATTTTGTTTAAAACATTTATTAATTTAGAATAATGTTCTTTTATAAATAGGCCTACTATTGTTAATTCAAAATCATTCATTCATGTTCATTCATAATGAACTAAATTTAAATGTAAAATATATTAGTGTGTTATTAATTAACATTGATCATCATTACATTGAATACAGAACAAATAGAATATTGTTGTAAAGTGTTATAGGAACGGCCTATATAAAGTTATATATAAAGTATATAAAGTAAATGGGAGAAGCCTGATTATATGGTCCAGTTGTCAAAAATGATGCATGAAAAAAATAATGTAGTTGTAAAAAAAAAAAAAAAAAAAAAAAAAAAAAATTACAACAAATTTAAGTGGATTGAAATATTGAGTAAACTGAACAAGCAGCAAAAAGTATTTTTTTCTTAGTGTATTGGGAATATATATTGTATGGTCATTTAGCAGGTAATATGATATTGATGGCAGTTAGATAGCAAGCAATAAAATTGTTAAGTAGTGTAGTGGAAAAAGATGTAAGTGAAGAAATGAATTAAAGACATTAAATCAGTGAGTCAATTGGGTCACTTAATAAATTTATTTCAAAATTATGCAAACAACATGTGTTTTAGAATTACTGAAGTCAAGAGGAAACAGCATTTATATATATATTTGTGTGTAACTGATGTACATGATTAAATCATGTAAATTCAGCAGTTTTCAGTGCAAAACATAGTTTGTTTTTATCCTTTCTTGAATAGAGCACAGTTCTGGTAACTTACTTTTCCAGAGCTTTTCAAAGTGAACACAGTGTCACACCAGAGATTTTTATGATATTTTCTTGTCCTGATAGCAGTGACTTTAAACTTCTCATATGGAGGAATCAGCACCTCTTTTATGTAAGGATACTGTGAGTATTTTATCAGCTCAGCACTTTCACAAGTGTAGATTTCAAAACAAGATTTAGAACCAAAACCTTGAGTTATTTTACGATCAAGAGAGGAGGATGTAAATGAGCCGAATCGAATCTCTTTGTTCAGAAACATGCTTATCAAAATTAGCTGTGGTACCACGATAAGTGAAATAGCATTTGTTTTGTGCTTTCTTCAGAATCTGTACCGCTTCTGTTAACAGAAAGTGAAGTGAATACCATTTGAATGTCTTGTGTTTGTACTGATTTTTACCATAACGCGTTTCGTCATTAAACTGACGATAGATATATTTACCAGTGTACACGTGAACAGCGATTAATTGATTTCTTGTTAAGTGATCTTTTGGAAACTTGACAATATTTTCACTATTTTGCCAATAATGTTTAAATTTAGGTGAGTTGTTGATTTCCTTCTTCAGATATTTTGTCTTCACCAGTTTTGCCATTTTCTCTCTACAGCCCATATATTGGTCATCAACAGAATTCAGTTCCATACTCAGTGGAGATATCTGTTCTGCAGCAGCTCTGTGATCCTGCAGCAACAGAAATCATAATGATCAATCATCAGTATTCTTCATGTCTGTAATATTCATACTAGAACACAAGCTTACCTGTCCTAGAGCAGCTAAAATGAGAAGAAGAGCTTCAATGATCAGCAGCATCTTGATTCAGTCAAATCTCTCAGATGATCTAGTAGATCTAATGAAGAACAGATGCTGAAAGACAACCACAAACACGACAGTGTTTCACAAATACTAAATCTTACTCTAAATATATAATGGAAGGAATATGTACATAGATTTGCACAATTAAACTATACTAACTTCTTATATAAAACAGATTTAAATTCATATAACTAGTATTTTATATAACTAGTATACAGATAGCAAAATCTTTGAAACAATCACTTAAAACTGTGATGTTCACTGATGGAAGTGTTATATTGATCTTTTACTTTAACCCCAAACGTACCTGAGAATACTGTTGTGTCTTTTTGTCAGATTCTGAGTTTTCTTTTTGTTATTTTTCAGGAGTTCAAGAGCAGCAACGAGAAGATCAGAAAAGTCAGTTGCTCTCGGCCAGACGACAACGACTCTTCAAACTAAGAGAGGAGCAAGGTGCCTTTTTTATATCGCTGATAATGTGTGTGTTTGTGTGTGTGTGTGTGGTGTGTGTGTGTGTGTGTTTGTGTGTGTCTGTGTGTGTGTGTTGAGAATCTATAGCTGAAGTGCATATTATTTCGACCTGAATTCATGAGATTTCATAATAATTGTATGCAATAGTGAACTTGCATAACCCTATCCCTGAGTTCAGAATAAAAAACATTTTTGTTGTTGTTGTTGTTGTTGTTGTTGTATTAATCGTCTTGTATGATTGCATATGAATTTACAGGGAGAACAATTAGATACATGACATAATCTGCTAAAAAACCTTTACACATCTCTGTATCTAAAAGGCTAAAAAATACATTTGATAGCCTATAGTTCCTTTTAAAAATTAAAATAAGGGTTTATTTTTTCTTGTTTTGAAAGAAATTAATACTTTTGATTCAGCAATTAATGCTTTAAATTGATCAAAAGTGAAAGTAAAGACATGTTGTTACAAGAGATTTCTGTATCAAATAAATGCTGTTCTTTTGAACTTTCTATTCATCAAAGAATCCTTAAAAATTGAATGACATTTCCCACAAAAATATGAAGCAGCACAACTGTTTTCAGCTTTGATAATAATAATAAATGTTTCTTGAGCATCAAATCATCATATTAGAAAGATTTCTGAAGGATCATGTGACACACTGACTAGAGTAATGATGATGAAAATTCAGCAAATTACAAGACAAAGGAAGATAATTTGACATAGTATCATTCAGTCAGCTTTTATGTGAACATGACCTCAGATTGTGAAGTTAAACACGGAAAGGACGCTTGCAAAACATGCAAAGTTGCAGGTCTGAAAGAAGTATATTTTGTAATCTTTCATCAGCACTCATCTGTTTTCAGCAGATAATGATGTTGAAATGTGCTTTATTTCCTAAAACTTGATTATGATGAAGTCTAGGACTATACAAAGATAAACAGCACTTACATTGTCTTCAGAAAATGTAAAATAAAATCTGGTCAGGATTATATTTTGATTAGAAAACCCTGTGACCGATTCAGAGCTTGGCTAATAATGTCAATCACACTGTTGTAACCAGTTCATGCCCAACAAGCACCTGCTCAATCTTCTTATGTATTTGATCTATAACTAATAAAGCACATAAAAGTGTTCATTATAAGTGAGATGTCTCTTTATGTTGCTTTGCATAAGAAAAAAGTGATACTGTTGAAATGAACAGTATCACTGATTCATTTACACAAAATATGAATTGTGAAGCATTTACAGAGCCAAGCACACCAATGATCAATAATGGTAAAAACTGAACAACTTTGTCCAAACCTTAAGGTAACTAAATAAAAAGTCTATAAGTTATGTACAGAGGGTGAATCGTGAGTGCTGTGATATCGAGCTCAAATGAATTTCAGACAATGACTTTGACCAGCAGGTGGTGCTGTAACCACACAACACAAGTAAACACAGCAGGGCTTTACTGACATGACAGAGCTTAGTACATTAAAAGCCATGTTCAAAAATAAAGAATAAATGTGCCTGTGCTGTACTATCACAGCAGAACCAGTCATGTAGTTGTTATTTGACAATGATGTTCGACTTCGCCAGTCGGAGGTCACTAAAATTAACATTAAAGAGGTGTGTGAACTCGCAAGTACAATGTCAGTAACAGTAATTTGCTCTGGTCCCCTTCCTGTTCGTCGGAGTGATGAGATAGTTAGCAGATTATCATCACTCAGTGGCTGGCTGTCTAAGTGGTGTCTGCAAAATAATATAGGTTTCATAGACAGTTGGAAAAGTTTTTGAGGCAGACCTGACCTGTTGAAAAGAGATGGTATTCATCCCTCCCGGGATGGTGCTGCTCTTCTCTCTAGTAATATGGCACATAGTCTTAGAGCTAAAATGTGACAAACTGGGGCCCAGGTCAGGAAGCAGACAGACTGGCTAAACTGACCATCTGCTAGCTGCATCACGTTACAGAAGTCAGATAATTCCCAACACATAGAAACTCTTACACCTAGATATTATCACATAGAGACTGTGTCTGTACCCCGAATTAGTAAATACAAAAAACTTCCAAACTCATTTAAGGGTAACAATTTAATTGATGTTCAACAAATAAAAAGCTTGGGTTGCTGAATATTAGATCCCTTTCTTCAAAAGCACTTATTGTAAATGATATTATCACAGGCAATAAACTTGATTTCCTGTGTTTGACAGAAACCTGGCTAAAACCAGACAATTACATTACTTTAAATGAGTCTAGCCCTCAAGATTATTATTATCGTCATGAACAGCGTCGGGAGGCAAAGGGGGAGGTGTTGCTGTAATTTATAGTAATATCTTCAGTATTACTCAAAAGTCTTTCAAATATAATTCCTTCGAACTGATGGTGCTTTATGTAACATTATGTAATGTAACTGACAAATCCCATCTGACATTTGTGCTGGCTACTGTATACAGGCCACCAGGGCACCATACAGACTTTATCAATGAATTTCTGATTTTCTATCAGAGTTAGTACTGGCTGCAAATAAAGTCCTAATTGTTGGTGATTTTAATATCCATGTAGATAATGAAAACGCATTGGGATTGGCATTTTACAGACATTCTAAATTTTTTGGTGTTAGAGAAACACGTGTCAGGACCCACTCATTGTCGTAATCATACTTTAGATCTAATATTGTCACATGGAATCGATATTGATGCCAAGGCTGCAAAACTGCCACCCTGCCAAAAATATGGTAGAACTATCACTTCTACCACTAAAGATTGCTTTATAAATAATCTTCCTTTCAGTTTCATGCATACCAGATAGCTTAGAAGAACACAATGTTGCAACAGAAACTATTGCCTCTCTCTTTTCCAGCACATTATACTCAGTTGCTCCTTTATGCTCAAAGAACATTAAGGAAATTACTCCAACGCCATGGTACAATGAGCACACACGGGCCCTAAAGGGAGCTGCCAGAAAAATGGAGTGCAGGTTGAAGAAAACAAAACTAGACGTTTTTCGCTTTTCGTGGAGAGAGAGAATGACTGCGTAAGGCCTTAGCTGCTAGATCTGCTTATTCTCAAATCTTTTAGAAGAAAATAAGCACAACCCTAGGTATTTATTTGATACAGTGGCTAAATTAACGAAAAAATAAAGCTTCAACTACTGATGTTTCCAAACAGCACAGCAGTGATGACTTTATAAACTTCTTTACTTGCAAGATTGATAATATCAGAAAGAAAATTATAACCGTGTAACCGTCTAATACAGTATCGTTTCAGACACACTGTAGTGTCCCTGAGGAAAAATTCTATTAATTCGCTGCTTTAGGAGAGGAAGAATTGTCTAAACTTGTTAAATCATTAAAATCAACAACATGTATGTTAGACCCTATACCGACTAAGCTATTGAAAGATGCTTCCAGATGTCCATAGATCCTCTTCTTAATTTCATTAATTCATCTTTATCACTAGGATACACCAAAAACTTTTAAGATGGTATTATTAAGCCTATAGAGAATTAGTCAATTACAGGCCGATCTCAAATCTACCTTTTCTGTCAAAAATACTAGAAAAGGCAGTATCATCACAACTATCTTCTTCTTAGAAAGAAATGGTATCTGTGAAGATTTCCAGTCAGGATTTAGACCGTACCATAGTACTGAGACTGCTCTCATTAGAGTTACTAATGATTTGCTCTAATCATCAGATCGGGTGTATCCCTCTATTATTTTTGGATCTTAGTACTGCATTCAACACTATCGACCACAATATTCTTTTGAATAGACTCGAAACTATGTTGCATTAGTGGAAACTGCATTGGCATAGTTGAAATCTACTTATCTGACCGTCATCAGTTCGTAGTAGTAACAAAGAGATGTCATATCGATCACAAGTTCAATATGGAGTACCGCAAGGCTCAGTACTAGGACCGTTGTTTTTCACTCTGTACATGCTACCCTTGGGAGATATCACAAGGAAACATGGCGCTAGTTTTCACTATTACATTTGAAGGCCATGTTTTCTAGCATCTGTAAAACCACATTCTTCCATCTTAAAAATATATCTAAACTGCGACATATGCTTCAATGAAACATGCGGAACAGTTAGTTTATGCGTTCATGACCTCAAGGCTAGATTACTGTACACTCTACTAGGTGGTTGCCCTGCTCACTTTGGTCCAAAACGCGCAGCTAGAGTTCTTACTAGAACCAGGAAGTATGACCATATTAGCCCAGTTCTGTCAACACTGCATTGGCTCCCTATTAAACATTGTATAGATTTTAAATCTTGCTAATCACTTAATGGTTAGCTCCCCAGTATCTGAGTGAGCTCTTAAACATATAGTCCTTCACGTCTGCGATCTCAGAATTCAGACCAGCTGAATATCAAATCAACCGCAGGTGGTAGTTCCTTCTCCTATTTGGCACCTAAACTCTGGAACAACTTCCTAGCATTGTTTGGGAAGCAGACACACTCTGTCAGTTTAAATCTAGACTAAAAACGCATCTCTTTAACCTGGCATACCATAACACATTATCAATTTATATTTTCAAATTCATTAAAGATTGTTAGGCTGCATAAATTAGGTCAGCCAGAACCGGAAACACTGCCTATAACCAGATGTACTCGTACATCAGAGGAATAATGGCATCTACGCTAATATTCGTCTTTCTGTCTATCCCGAGGTTTGCCGTATTCAGCTGATCCAGGCTGTATCCAGATCAGATGGAGGACCTGTGCCTAGACACGACGACAACACAGCCCTGAGTGTCAGCAGAAATTGATCAACTAGATCATCCCTGTGAAAGCCTCACCGACACGACAGCCAGTGGCACAGATTCCCACCAAACCGTCCCATACCCGGCGTGATGAATACGATCTTCAACTACATGGAACTGGACCAAATATTTGACTGTTGCAATCCAAATTGGACTTATGACCTGTAACATTGCCTGAATCACAATCATGCACTGTCCGCTGTTGACCAAGGAGAACTGTCCCCCTGACTGAACCTGGTTTACATTTACATTTACATTTAGGTCATTTAGCAGACGCTTTTATCCAAGCGATTTACAAATGAGAATAGTAGAATCAAAAAAAAACACATGATGAAACAACAGTACATAAGTGCTGTGTGAAGTCACAGTTATGACAGTAGTGTGCTCGTAGCAGGGAATTTTTTTTTTTTTTTTTTTTTTTTTTAAATACACAAATAGATGGCGAATAGAAATCAAGGTAAGTGCTACTATTACGGGTCAAGTGCTGATGAAAAAAGATATGTCTTTAGCATTTTTTTAAATGGCTAGAGAACTCAGCTGCTCGGATAGAGCGTGGCAGGTCATTCCACCAGCCAGGAACAGACCCGGAGAAGGTCCGTGAGAGTGATTTTGGTCCCTTTGTGATGGCACCACAAGGTGCCGTTCACTTACAGAACGCAAGTTTCTGGAGGCGCATAGTCTGAAGTAGTGAGTTAAGGTATGCGGTGCAGAGCCAGCGGTCGTTCTGTAGCAAACATCAGAGCTTGAATTGGATGCGAGCAGCTACTGGCAGCCAATGCAGACTGATGAAGTGACGTGTGCTCTCTTCGTTCGTTGAAGACCAGTCTTGCTGCAGCATTCTGGATCAGTTGTAGAGGCTTGACAGTGCATTCTGGAAGGCCAGCAAGAGAGCATTACCCTAGTCCAGTCTGGATAGAACAAGAGCTTGGACAAGAATTTGTGTGGAATGCTCCGATATGAAGGGTCTAATCTTCCTGATGTTGTACAAGGAAAATCTGCAGGACCGGGGCGTTGTCGCAACATGATCTGTGAAGTTTAAACAATCATCCATCACCACACCAAAGTTCCTGGCTGTCCTGGAAGGAGTAATGGTTGACGACCCAAGTTGAATTGAAAGGTTATGATGAAGTGTTGGGTTGGCACCGACCACAAGCAGTTCCATCTTTGCAAGGTTGAGTTGAAGGTGGTGGTCCTTCATCCAGGCAGAAATGGCTGTCAGGCAGGCTGCGATGCGACCAGCTACCGTTGGATCATCTGGTTGGAATGAGAGGTAGAGTTGTGTGTCATCAGCATAACAGTGATAGGAGAAACCATGATCTTGAATGACAGATCCTAGTGATGACATGTAGATGGAGAAGAGAAGTGGTCCAAGCACGGAGCCCTGAGGTACCCAAGTAGCAATGTTCCCTCTAATTCGCGTTGCCTCTTGTATTGATGTATTTAGTCTGCAAACATTACAGTATTCTTACCGCGACTGATTTGGCTCAGGGCCAGCCAGCTCACACGCGCTCACATCGTTCTCTTTCTATGAAACCTGTAAACCACATTCACCGGTTCTAACTCTATAGCGACAATAACTCTATAGCGGTTGTCCAGAGCACTGCAATTATTTCTCATTTAAACTACTACAATCATTTTCATGTCTGTTCTCTGCGCGGCAATAATTTTTTCTGCGCGGCCGCGCACGCGCGCAGCTTAGAGGGAACATTGCCCAGTAGCAAGATGATGTGACTTGGACACCTCACCTCCCAAGGTTTTCTTTCTCCATTCTTATCACTGTTTTGTCATCTGATGTCACCTGATGGAGTTTGGGTTCCTTGCCACTGTCGCCTCTGGCTTGCTTAGTTGGGGACACTTGATATTCAACAATGTTTTTGATCTGCCTGCATTGACACCATGGTATGCGAACAGAACTGAGCTGGATGATGACATCACTGTTTTCTCCAGTGCTGATATATAGATAAATGAACTAATTATTGATTTTTACAACCGAATGAATCAATACTGAATTTACTTAAGCTGGACAAAATTATTCACCAGTTATCACTGTAAAGCGGCTTTGACACAATCTGCATTGTAAAAAGCGCTATATAAATAAAGGTGACTTGACTATTTGCCTTGTTTACCATGTATTTTGGGTTTTCATATTTAATCCATTTTCCATAATATCTGAGGTGATGCTGGACACTGTAATTTATTGATCGTGTCATTTCAAATGGATTTCCTGCAAAAAAAACTATTAACCTAAAAAAATAAGTACTTTAACATACTTTTAAAACTGTGTTCATTGTTGCCATTTCAGGTCTCATTTGTTCATGTACACACTGTAGGTAAATCCGGTTGTCAGTTCACCTTTTAGTGTGTTCTGTACGCACACAGTTCAGTAAAATACGGGAGTGGTTTCTACAACCGTATTAACTCCCGAAAAATACAGGTAGTGGCAACTGTATTTACAGAAATTCTATATCAGTGTGTACGGAACCAAACTGAACAACTAGTTGTTAATGACGTTAACGTTCATCGGAGATGTGTCTCTCTTCTGTATGTGCGGTGAATCGCAGGGAAAGCACGAGCCTTGACTCATTCAAGCTGACAGATCTGCCACTGAATTGGGTCACTTAAAAATAACTTTATTTCATTGTGTTAAAATTATGTAAATTGTGTTTTCTGACAAAGAATTAAAGGGTTAGTTAACCCAAAAATGAAAATTCTGTCATTTGCTCACCCTCATGTCATTTCACACCCATAAGATCTTCGTTCATCTTCGGAACACAAATAGTTTTCATAAAATCCGATGGCTCAGTGTGGCCTGCATCGACAGCAAGAAATTAACACTTTCAATGCCCCGAAAGCTACTAAAGTTGTATTTAAAAGAGTTCATGTGACTCTAGTGGTTCAACCTTAATGTTATGAAGCGACGAGAATACTTTTTGTGTGCCAAAAAAAAAACAAAATAACCACAAAATAATCAATCTAGTGATGGGCGATATCAAAATACTTCTTCATGAAACTTTACAAATTTTTTGTTTCGAATCAGGGACTTGGATTGCCAAAGTCATGTGATTTCAGTAAACGAGGCTTCGTTATGTGATAAGTGTTTCGAAATTTCAATGGTTCACCACTGGGGGGGCGTGACTTTGGCAGTTTGATACATGCTCCGAACCACTGATTCGAAACAAAAGATTCATAAAGCTTCGAAGCAGGGACATCAGCAACTTTATGGAGGGATCAGCACTTCTTTCTCACGAGGAAGCTTAGAATATTTTGTCACATCAGCACCTTCACATGTGTAGATTTTAAAACAAGACACATTTCCAAAATTCCTTGTTCTGTTAAGATTTAAAGAGGAAGAAGCAAATGAGCCAAATGAACCTCTTGGTTCAGAACATTAGTATTCACAAGTTTACACGTACATGAAATCAAAATAAAGTAATTTGTATAGTAATTTATGCGTATTTGGCATGCTGTCTGTGGAGGGCTCCGAGCTCAGAATTTGGCCCAAACCCAGAGTACTCCCCCTCCTTAACTTGGATAGAAACCAGCCAAGAGTGAGGTGATGGGGTGGTGAAGGGATGCTGTGAAACGTGTCACAGGATAGAGGTGAGAGACGGCTTTATATACCGGCTTCCTCTTGCACTGATTTACCTGAACGTGCGTCTCCTGAATTTAGTTAAATAAAACTTAATTTAAATGTAACATTTGTACCATGATAAGTTGAATAGCATTGATTTTGTGTTTTATTCAGAATCTGTATTGCATCTGTTAACAAAAAGTAAAGTGAATATTTGTATTTGTCAACTTTGTATTTGTTCTTATCATTACAAACTGCATCATTGAAATCTTTATATATCTTAAACGTAGGGTCAGTGTACATATAAATAGCAATTGAGTGATTCTTTGTGAAGTTATCTCCTGGTGGCTTGTATATATATATATATATATATATATATAATATATAATTTTTTTTTTTTTTTTTTTCCATCATATGATTGATCATCAACAGAATTCAGTGCCATATCCAGTGGATATATCTGTCCTGGAGCAGCTCTGTGATCCTGCAGCAACAGGAATCATAATGATCAATCATCAGTATTCATGGCTGTAATATTCATACTAAAACACAAGCTTACCTGTCCTAGAGCAGCTAAAATGAGAAGAAGAGCTTCAATGATCAACAGCATCTTGATTCAGTCAAATCCCTCAGATGATCTAGTAGATCTAATGAAATGCAGATGCTGAAAGACAACCAGAAACACAACAGCCGTTCACAAATACTAAATCCATCACTCAAAATACTGTTCACTAACTTTGACAGAATATGGTTTTTTTATTTTTTTTTTAATACTTAAACCTGTGAGTAGTATTATACTGATGGAAGTGTTATATTGACCTTGCCCCTTTAACCCCAAACTTACCTGAAAAATACCATTGTATCTTTTTGTCAGATGCTAAGGGTTTCTTTTTATTGACTTTCAGGAGCTCAATGATAAGAGGAGAAGATCAGAAAAGTCAGGCACTCACAGATGACAATGACTCTTCAAACTAACATGAGCAAGATACCTTTTTTATATCGCTGATAAGTCAATGTATGTGTAAAGTGTGATTCGTGAGTATCTAAATGGTTTAGATCATCTGAACTAGAAAATTCAGTGAAATTCTGGTCTATCTGTGGATTCACACTGGACAAACTTGAGTTGTGTGTCAAAGTCTTTTGCAACCTGATCTCTTCAGAATGTGTAATAATGCTATGTGATGTTGAATTTGCCTGATATTGTTAATTAAAATGTACGGTCTATTCCTAATCCAAACCCTAAACCTTAAAAAAAAAGTTGTAGATTTATGCATTAATCAACTCACATAAAGTACTTTCTGTCCTCTCTAACCGGTTGAATTCCTCATGAACTCAATCTCAGATAAAATTGTTTAATATCAGTAAGATGTCTCATTACAAAACTTGTCAAAGCTTGAACTAATCAAGCAATCAAATGTCATAATTATAATGGAGTCACCTATACAATTTGAAATGGAATGAATGATGATTCACAGTTCGGTCCTGTCTTATTTCTCTGATTTATTTTAATAATAATGGAATCAGCACTTTTCAGTTATAAGCTTCAATATTTTATTAGCAAGATACAAATTAAAGCTGCAAGAAGCAATGAAAGGGCCCTTGCACCCGGACTCACCACCACCCGTTGGCCTTTGGAAAAGAGTGAATAGTATAAATAGATTGACATGCATGTAAGTGAGTAAATACAGGAGAAATATGGGAAAGTAATTTCGACATGCCACACCTCCTGCTGCCAACAGGTGGTGCTTTGACTATTACTGAATATTGCCATGTAAATGTCTTCAGGCCAGGACTATTATCAAACGTAAAGTTAGGGGCAGATCGGACATTATGCTGGAGTTACAACAACTTCCTGTTTCATGGCGAAACATTGAATTTTGTCAGGCCTTTTTTGTAGGTATCGAGCTGTTATATGTGTCTGCCGAATGTCATACCTGTACGTGAAACGTAGCGTGAAGGGTTCTTAACTGAAATTTTGTAGGTGGCGCTATCGAGCCATTTTGCCACACCTAATTCTGAAACCCATTCCAAATTTTCACCACTTCAGACACATGTGCAAAGTTTCATAAGTTTTCGAGCATGTTTAGGCCCTCAAAAATGTGATTCATTTCTAAGAAGAATTTACTGAGCAATTACAATAGGGTCCTCACACCATCGGTGCTTGGGCCCTAATTAGTCCAAATTAACCTTTTTTTCAGAATCAAATGTTTAGATTTGTGAACAAAGTATTTATTTATTTATTTATTTATTTATTTTTTCAATTTGGAAACATAATTGAGCTACTGTGGGATCAATATAGATCTGAATTAATTGTGATGCATCAGGTTCATCTGATGAAACACCTGTGAAGGCCTAAGATGAGTAATACGTATAGGCGTCATGTATATAATCTTACGTATTTTTTAAAAGCATACACAAAAAAATAATAATAATAATAAAAATTAGTTCAATGAACTTAAAGTGAGAGCAGATTTCCCACACAAATAAAGTTAATTTAAGAACTATGAAGACTAGAATAAGTGCATTTGAACAAATAATATTTTTGTTGAACAAGCCTAATCAATTGAATTTCTTAATTATGCACTTAAATGAATCTTTCATTTTCTTCTAGCTAGAAACAACATTTCTAACTGAATGTTAAAGGGATGAACACTTAAGAAGAGACTCATCATTGCACAGGTTTTAGCAGCTATTGCTCATTTCATAAAGGATCATGGGGTTAGTAAAGACAAAACCACAAGCTTCTCTTCTGCAAAATGAAAACCACAAAAACTCCATCATCACTTTGAGGCCACTGAATTGGGTCACTTAAAAATAACTTTATTTCATTTTGTTGAAATTAAACAAATTGAATTTTCTGAAAAATAATTACTGAACTAAACCAAGAGGAACAAATGTTTGAGCTGATGTATGCGACTATATTATGTAAATTCAAAGCACATTGTTCAGTATATAGTATTTTGTTTTGGTCTTGGTTGGTTTCTTGAACAGAGCACAGTTCAGGTCACTTCTTGTTCCAGTGCTTTCCAAAACAAACACAGTTTCACACCAGAGATCTTTCTGCTTTTCTTTTGTTTTGACAGCAGTGACTTTAAACTTCTCATATGGAGGGATCAGCACCTCTTTCTCACGAGGAAGCTTAGAATATTTTGCCACATCAGCACCTTCACATGTGTGGATTTCAAAACAAGACACTTTTCCAAAAACGTCGTGCTACTTTACGATCAGAGAGGAGGATGAAAATGAGCCGAAACGAACCTCTTTGTTCAGAACATCCTCATTAAATCTAACATCTGTACCACGAAAAGTTGAATAGCATTGATTTTGTGTTTGTTTTTTCAGGATATGTATTGCATTTGTTAACAGAAAGTGAAGTGAATACCATTTGTATGTCATTTGTTTGTACTGGTCTTTATCACGACGAGTTTCAGGATTGAAGTACTTATATACAGTAGCATCACTGTACACATAAATGGCGATAAAATAATCATTTTGGGTCTTGACAAACTTTTGCCCTTTTTTCCAAGCCGCTTTAAAATCAGGTAAATTTTCGAGTTCATCCTTTAGAAATTCTGTCTCCACCCGTTTTGCCATTTTCTTTCGACAGCCCATATATTGATCATCAACTGAATCTGGTGCCATATCCAGTGGAAATATCTGTCCTTGAACAGAAGCAGAAGCTCTGTGATCCTGCAGCAACAGAAATCATAATGATCAATCATCAGTATTCTTCATGTATGTAATATTCATATTAAAACACAAGCTTACCTGTCCTAGAGCAGCTAAAATGAGAAGAGCTTCAATGATCAGCAGCATCTTGATTCAGTCAAATATCCCTCAGATCTAGAGAAGAACAGATATAATGCAAAAGAATTATATAGATATAGATTGGGACAATTAAACTGTTCCTTAACTTCTTACATAATACAGGTTAAATTCATATAACTAGAATTTTTTTTGACAGAGCATTTTTAAAAAAACAAAAAAAAAACAATAACTTAAACCTGTGATTATTATAACACTGATGGAAGTTTGATACTGATCTTTTACTTCAACCCCAAACTTACCTGAAAATACTGTTGTCTCTTTTTGTTTCTGATTCTGAGTTTGCTTTTCGTTATTTTCAGGAGTTCAGGAGCAACGACAAGCGAAGATCGGAAAAGTCAGTCGCTCTCAGCCAGAAGACAATGACTCTTAAAGGGTTAGTTCACCCAAAAATGAAAATTATGTCATTAATGACTCACCCTCATGTCGTTCCAAACCCGTAAGACCTCCGTTCATCTTCAGAACACAGTTTAAGATATTTTAGATTTAATCCGAGAGCTTTCTGTCCCTCCATTGAAAGTGTTTTGTACGGTAGACTGTCCATGTCCAGAAAGGTAATAAAAACATCATCAAAGTAGTCCATGTGACATCAGTGGGTTACTTAGAAGTTTTTGAAGCATCGAAAATACATTTTGGTCCAAAAATAACAAAAACTACAACTTTATTCAGCATTGTATTCTCTTCCGGGTCTGTTGTTAATCCTCGTTCACGACTCTGCAGTGACACTGCTGATGTAAGACGCTGCTGACGTGTTATCTGGTGTGCTCGAGCTTCGTTTACAGTCTGAGGGAGATGCACGCTGTAAACAGAACAACCTTCGCAAACATGTCTAAGGATTTCGACACAGAGGAAGACTTTTTTTTGCTCCGCCAACCCGAATACACGGACGAAGAACTAAGAGCGATGGAAGAAGCTCCTACACAGCAGCAACCACTGTCACAAGCTTCAGAAAGGCAAAGAGCAACGGAGACCTGGTGGTGTAAATGTCTTCATTGCCATACGATGCCTACAGAACTGGAGAGCTTGTGAGAGCTCGAGAGCTTTCGAGAGCTCGTCTTACGTCAGCAGCATCACTGCGGAGTCGTGAACGCGGATTGACAACAGCCCCGGAAGAGAAGACAATGCTGAATAAAGTCATAGTTTTTGTTATTTTTGGACCAAAATGTATTTTCGATGCTTCAACAAATTCTAACTAACCCACTGATGTCACATGGACTACTTTGATGATGTTTTTTATTACCTTTCTGGACATGGACAGTATACCATACATACATTTTCTATGGAGGGACAGAAAGCTCTCGGATTAAATCTAAAATATCTTAAACTGTGTTCTGAAGATGAATGAAGGTCTTATGGGTTTGGAACGACATGAGGGTGAGTCATTAATGACATAATTTTCATTTTTGGGTGAACTAACCCTTTAAGACTAAGAGAGGAGCAAGGTGCCTTTTTTATATCACTGATAATGTGTGTGGGTTAATAGTGTGATTGTGATGGCCTATGTGTGGTTTCACACTGGACAAACTTTTTCCTGTCTGCCCAAGATGAATGCCTTTTTTCCAACCTGATCACATCATGTGTAATAATGGTACATAATTGTAATTTTTTTTAAGAAACAAAATCATCTTTAATCCAAACCTGAATCTAACTCTGGAATAAAAAAATGTAAATTTGCAGATTTATGCATTAATCAACATATATAAAGTTCTTCCTGTAACCGGTCAAACTCTTCATGAACTCATTCTCAGATAACATAAAAGTGTTTAATATTAGTAAAATGTCTTATTACAATGCTTCACAGACAAAAGTGTTGATTTGAGCATCATATTTCTTTAAACTTGTAAAAACTATCATTCAGAATCAATCAAGCTTTCAAATGTCATTATTATAATAGAAGAACCTCACCATTTGAAATGCATTGAATGATTATTCACAGTTCGGTCCTGTCTTAATTCTCTGATTTATTTTAATATTAAACATCTCATATGGGGGAATCAGCACTTTTCAGTTACAGGCTTCAAGAAATATTTTATTAGTCACAAGAAACATTTCCAAAACCTTCTGCTTTATGATCAAGATACGAGATGCAAATGAGCCCAAAGTAACCTATTTTTTTTTCAGATTCAAAATTTCAGATTTGTGTTGCCACAAAGTACATTTTCACATTCAGAAACATATTTGAGCCACTGTGCGATCAATATAAAGCTAAAGTAATCGTGATCCATCAAGCTCATCTGATAATGCAACACCTGTGAAGGCCTGTGGATTCATACAAAGTTGCTCTCGGCTTAAGATGAGTCATAATCTTGCGTATATTTCACAAGCGTATTAAATTGTTCAGTGAAAATTAATTAAATTGAGGAAAACATTTCCACCCATTTACATGTAAGAAGACTAGAATAAGTCCATTTAAACAAATAATATTGTGTTGAAAGAAATCAAACTTCTCAACCATTTACTGTTTTTTCATTTTTCTGCTCGCTAGCAACAATATTTCTGACTGAATTTAAAGCAAGAACACTTAAGAAGACACTCACCATTGCACAGGTTTTAGCAGCTATTGCTCATTTCATAAAGCGTCATGGTGTTAGTAAACCCACTCACAACAAAACCACAAGCTTCTCTACTGCAAAATGAAAACCACAAAAACTACAACATAACTAAGATGAAAAATATTAACAAATATTTATGTAAAATTTTCATTTCCAAAGTTCATTAAAGCAAATTAAATTCAACAAGAAGCAAAAACTTTTTAGCGTATTGATAATATTGCTGCAAGCTGCATTGCGCTTAGAAAGTCATTCAGTTCATAAGCTATTGCTGACACTACAAATGTTCAGTAATGTGATGCAAAAAGAGTTGAGTATAAATGAAAAAAAAAAAAATTAGACAATTATAATAATATTAATATTCATACTAGAATAATATTAATAATAGAACACAACCTTACCTGTCCTAGAGCAGCTAAAATGAGAAGAAGAGCTTCAATGATCAGCAGCATCTTGATTCAGTCAAATCCTTCAGAGTAGGTGAAAAATGTGCAGATTCTGAAACACCACAAACACAGCAGTGTTTCACTAAAATTATTACTCCAATGGCAATATGTCCCTCAAAACCACGTGATAATATTGTGGTCTATTAATCTTTTTTTCTAGGAGCTCAATGACGAGAGGAAAAAATCAGAAAAGTTATTCACTCACAGCCAGACAACAATGACACTTCAAACCAAGAGATGAAGAATGTGGCTTTTTTATATATCGCTAAAAAATATCTGTGCTTGAGTACTGAAACACAGCAGCTGTGCATCAGCTCATCTAAATTGTTTAACTTTCTATAATGCAACACCTGTGAAGGTCTGGTGTATGTGTGGTTTCACAAAGGACAAACTCTATGTTCCTCTCATGTCAGTACCAGCAGAAAATGCACCAAAATGTGCATATTTCTTTCTCCAGATTTCTGCAGGACTCACAAGCACATCATTCAGTTCATTCTTATTTATCACCGTTTATGCCGTTCAGCTTTAAAAACACATTTCCCATAATGCTTTGGAGAACTTCAATATGTGTGCTGCAGAAATAATTGAATCCCTGTTTAATACTGATCAAAACTTCAGCAAACAGTTAGTTTAATTTTAGTCATTATGATTGCATGCTTAGAAGAAAAGAGATGACACCTCCATAGGTTTTAATAGTGTGATAACCAAACTTTGTGGCTTTGTTTCTCTGTGCACTTTGGCACTGACACTTACAATGTGGTTTTAACAAGAACGGTGTTGAAGCTTTGTCAGAGTTAAAGTGAAAAAGGATGTGAATCAGTTTTAAGATCCAGAAGGTGTGTTTCTAATGTGTTATATATGTAAGAAATATAATAATTTAAACAACAGCATTATAAAACAATGATTTAAAAATGTTGACTAGTTAAGTGCACTTCAAGCTATATGGCAACCAAGTTGATTAAAACACAAACCCAGGGCTCCTTAAACCTTCTTATATGTCAAAAGATCAAGGCAAATTAGATTTTTTTAATGGCATGACCCTTTTAAATGTTTCCAAAACATGCTTTTTTTGTAGGACAGTGGTTCCCAACCACATTCCTGGAGGCCCCCCAACACTGCATGTTTTCCATGTCTCCTTAATTAACACGCCTGATTCAGATCATCAGCTCATTAATAGAGACTCCAAGACCTGAAATGGGTGTGTCAGACAAAGTAGAGATACAAAATATACAGTGTTGAGGTTCTTCCAGGAACGTGGTTGGGAACCACTGTCCTACATAAAATTTCATCCATTTAAGCATGTTTTGGAGACATTTAAAAGGGTCATGACATTAAAAAAATCGAATTTGCTCACACCTGTTTCCCATCAGTGACATTTTGTAAGCTGCACTCTTACACACACACACACATTGCTGAGTATTGTTTAGTCATATGTTATCCTGCTTTCCTGTTTCCTTGTTCTACCTTGCCTTGCCTTGCCTTGCCTGTGTTTTTTGACCCTGGACTGATTTCTTGTTTTTGATAATTTGCTGCCTGTGTTTTGGATTACTCTCTTGCCTTACCTTCTTGTTACTGTTTGCTGGTGTTTGACCTACTGCCTGTTTGCCTGTTTCCTGAAGGGAAGTTTAATTGTAGTCTAAGAGACTTTATGGACTGTGCACTAATTTTGTGTGGTTCATCATTCACTGTGGGGGAAGAAGAGAACATTAAGAATCCAAAGAATTGCAAAGTTCTATGCCTTTCACCTTATCACAACCCCGATACTCTCTGCACTTCCAAACCCAGTAATTCCCTCACCAGAACCTGTTTATGTGATGGCTGCATTGGAGTCCGTTCCTGTATTTGCAGACATTCCAGAGCCTTTTCACGCCTCAGCAGATCTTCCAGAGCCTCGTCACATCTCAGATCTTCCTCACCCTCAGCCGAGATGGCTGCCACGCCTGAGCCCTCAGAGATTCAGCATTGGCCATTATGGCCACTGCCATTTGGTGTGTGTGGGCTGCGCACACATCAACTCCAGTCCCAGAGCCTGCTCCAGTCCATGAGTCCGCTCCAGAGCCCACTCCAGTCCATGAATCTGCTCCTGAGCTTGCTTCAATCTATGAGTCCATTCCTTAGTCCACCTCTGTCCATGAGTCCAGTCCAGAGTTTGTCCCAGTCCTAGAATCCAGCCTTGTGGTGGTCCCTGGGTTTCCTGTCTGCCAACCACAGAGGTTGTTCCTGTCTGCTTGCTGCTACATGACCAGAGAGGATGTTCCAGTCAGAGCCCTGGAGGTCTTTTCTGAACTACCAAGCCCATCTGAGCTGCAGTGGTGGTCATCTGCTCCACCGTGGGGGTCTTCAAGCCCATCTGAGCTGCAGTGGTGGTCGTCTAATCTGCCGTGGGTGTCTTCAAGCCAATCTGAGCTGCAATGGTGGTCGTCTGCTCCGCCGTGGGAGTCTTCAAGCCCATCTGAACTGCTTTGGTGGTCATCTGCTCTGCCGTGGGGGTCTTCAAGCTCGTCTGAGCTGCTTTGGTGGACATCTGCTCCACCGTGGGGGTCTTCAAGTCTGTCGCCCTTGTCGTCTGTCCAGCCTTCTTCGCCCTGGTCGTCTGCCCTGCTACAGTTTCCAGGCCGTCTTCCTCTCCAGGGACCTGGCCCTCCATCCTGCCCCCTGTTCCGCCTCCACTCCACCTCCCTCCTGGACTGTTTAGGAGTGTCTGGAAGCCACTCAAGACCATTCAAGTAAAAATTGGTTTTACAGCCTGACTCCAGATTTGATCAGATGATTTTTCAGAACCTGTGCTACAACTGTTCCAAATTAATAACATTTTGCATATAATTGCATATGGTTCTGCCTGTCAGTGGCAACAGGATCAGAAAAAGAATAAGAAAACTAAAAGATAAAACAGATGCCTGCAACTTTGGTACTTGGCCTCTAGCAAGTCAGTTCAATGCTATAAAGTAAACACTTATTTTAAAAGAGATTTGCTTAAAGGGTTAGTTCACCCAAAAATGAAAATTCTGTCATATATTACTTACCCTCATGCCATTCCACACCTGTAAAACCTTCGTTAATCTTTGGAACACAAATTAAGATATTTTAGTTGAAATCCGATGGCTCCGTGAGGCCTCCATAGGGAGCAATGACATTTCCTCTCTCAAGATCCATAAAGGTACTAAAAACAGTTTATGTGAGTACAGTGGTTCAATATTTAGAGAGGAGAATATTTTTGGTGCGCCAAAAAAAAACAAAATAACGACTTATTTAGTGATGACCGATTTCAAAACACAGGAAGATTCGGAACACAAATGAATCAGTGTATCGAATCATGATTCAGATCGCGTGTCAAACTGCCAACGGCTGAAATCACGGGACTTTGTCGCTCCGAACAGCAGATTCGATACACTGATTCATTTATGCTCCGAAGCTTCCTGAAGCAGTGTTTTGAAATCGGTCATCACTAAATAAGTCATTATTTTGTTTTTTTGGCACACCAAAAATATTCTCATCACTTTATAATATTAATATTGAACCACTGTACTCACATGAACTGATTTAAATATGTTTTTAATGGATCTTGAGAGAGGAAATGTCATTGCTCCCTATGGAGGCCTCATGGAGCCATTGGATTTCAACTAAAATATGTTAATTTGTGTTCCGAAGATGAACAAAGGTCTTACGGGTGTGGAACGGCATGAGGGTGAGTAATAAATCATTTTTGGGTGAACTAACCCCTTAAATTCAGCTTTTACTCCAAAAAAAGGGGAAAAAAAAAGGAAAAAAGAGAATAAATTCCTATAAATATTTATGCTTTGTGGATGAGGAAGGAGTCAATGAATACTTTGTCTGCAGTCAAAGGGGTTTCAAAGTCTCCTGTATTATGTTCATCAGCTCCTGCCTGTCCATGCTTTCCTCTAATTTTTTTTTTTTTTTTTATGCAGAAATCTCCATGTCTTCATCCAGGGCTTAAGATCTATAATTCAGGCCCAGTTTCACAGACAGGGCTTAGATTAAGCCAGGATTAGGCCTTAGTTCAATTAGGACATTTAAGTAGCTTTTATAAATGTGCCCTAGGAAAAAAAATAATAATAAATTGCTGGTGTGCATCTTAAGAAAAAAAGATGAGCTTTTAGTTAAAACTTTTAGTCTGCGATAGCCTTATGTCTTGTCTGTGAAAAAGGGGGAAAGATTATTTGGTCGATTACAAGGGGATTTAACATATTCGAGGTTCATTGGTATCTAACATTAAAAAACTCTGCCCTAAGAGGTTGAGCTGTGAAACAGACAAATGAAATAGCAGAATGTTATGTCAACAACCTCCTTATCGGAACTTAAAGGTGTTACAACACAGCAAATATTCATTCTCTGATATTTAGCTTGCTCTGATCTATATATAGCTGAACTGTGATGTTGATTCATCCAGCTCATGTTTAGCTGTATGAAACTGTTCAGCTCATCTGATAATGCAGTGCCTCTGAAGGCCTTTAGTGTTTGTGGTTTCACAAACACAAGCACAAATTCTTCCTGTCTATCACTACACCCTCTCTGAACAAAAATATATTTCCATAAATTTATGATCAGTATATTAAATGGCTTACATTTTTTCATATATTTTTCAATATATAGCTGCTTTTCATATATTTGAATATATATAACAATATATTGTCACATATTTTTCAATATATGAAAAGCAGCAATTCCTTGTGTATTATTCAATATATTGCAATATATTAACACATTATATTATTTCATATATTTTTTTCAATATATTTAAACTATTTAATATATTGATCATAAATATATGGAAATATATATTTTTTTTGTTCTGTAAGGGCAGTCTGTCAGTAAACAATTAAAATTTGTGTAATGAGACTAGAACAAGTACATTCAAAAATATAGCTGCAAGCAGCAATATGGGGCCAAGCCCCTAAAGGGGCTGTAGCAGAAATAGAACATGCATGAAAAACTGCTGGTTCAGAAGTACAGGTGAGAATGAACTCAAAATGAACAGAAGTTCATATAAGAATGTACACAGAATGAACAAAACGAAACTAAATGACACAACATTACACACAATTTGCCCCAAACGGGACTCAAACCCTTAGTCTCTGGGAGAGGTGCCAGTCACTCATCTCGTTGCAGCACTGGACAGATGAGTGTTCACACTCATGCCAAAGTGCAGTAGTTAATGTGAGAATGAACTCAAAATGAGCAGAAGTTCAGATGAGAATTAACACAGAATGAACAAAAACACATTTATGTATAATCCATGAGGAATAAAGATTAGTACAATGCTTACCAGGATAATAAAGGAATTGAAAAGACAACAATTCACACAATTTTATAAAGCTGTCCCGCACAAGACTCGAACCCACAGCCTCTGGGTTAGGCGCCTGTCACTCATATTGTTGCGGCACTGGGAAGATGCCGTACTGTTCACCCAGATGCTGAAGTTCAGTAGTTATTTGAGAATGAACTCAAAATGAAGAATTTTTATAAAAAATGCACCGCATGTTATATTTAATAAGTTCAGCTTAGATCATTCTCAGAAAGATTCAATGTCTGGAACAGAAGCAACTTTTACAAAATGACCATTTAGTATGCTAAGCTAACTAGCATAAGAACACAAACACAGGCAGGGTCAACTTTGGAGAGATATTTCACAGGAACAATAGTGAATATCCAAAATCCGTTCAGTCATTTCTGTACGGCTCGGCCCAAAGACATCTAAACCAATTTTGGACATTTTTTTTTTTTTTTGCTTCTATATTGTTGGGCTCTTGACCCTTGACTTTTTAACATTAGTTTTTCTTTTCCTGCTTTAACTGTGGCTTTAACTGTGTGTTTCTGATACACATTTTATATGGCAAAAAATATGAAAGAGTATGAAATAAATAAAGTTTGTATAAGAAATAAAGGATTGTAAAAAGTGAAGATGCTGTGATCTAGAGAGATCTGTTAGTGTGTTGTTATTTTAAACACCCAGCCAAAATTTGAATGATTAAAAAAATCTGCAAGTAAATGAAATAAGTTATCAAAATCTCGAAAAAATAGGCAGCGCTCTCTGCTCTCAAACACTGCTGGGGGTGTGTCCGCTGTCGGCGCTGAAACCACACCCACTCGCGAGAGCAGCCGTCTCAACTTACTTGTCTAATGAGTCAAACATACTGATGCATATAAAAATAATCATTTAGAGGGTTGCAAATTTTAGTAGAGTTACTGTGGACTACCTACTAATTATAACATAAGCACACACGACAACTTACACTCATTGGGCGTACTGCCGGACTGTTGTCGAGTCGTCAAATGATGCGCCGCAAGACGGGAGGATGAAGGCTGGGACGGGAGAGACTCTGTCCGGCCCCATATTTCATCGGTTATCGGTTGGACGGTAGGAAGGCCGAGGCCTGTTCAGTCACATACACCAAAAACAGCGGATTATCTGTGAATCCCAGCTGTCTAATGAAAATTTGTAAAATTATCCGGTGTAGAACGATCACTTTAGAATCCTTCATATTATCGTTTTAGGAAATTTAAATAAGGAGACCGAGCATATTGTATATTATAACAACCATGTAATATGCATTTGCGTGACGAGGCATTACTAGCTAAATGTGCAAAGGGCTGTATAACTGTAATGACACTCGAGATTGAGCGAGTGAACCGCTGTAGAGTTAGAGGCGGCGCCACGCTCGGTGCGTCATCGACAGTTATATAGTGTTAGGGGAGGGGCTATGCTCGGGGGTCCAAGTGCGTCATCAGACCCCCGTTATAGCTCCGCCCAAAAAATCCTGAGCAGAGACTTGGTGAAAAACTGTTTAACGCTCTAACTTCACAATTAAGCATTACTCATTTCACAGTCTTTGTAATGTGTTTCAGCAATATTTGTAACATTTATGAAGTGTTTAGAAAGAATTCTCAGAATTGACTTTACAGGGACTTAAGGGTTTAAAGTTTTGTACTGAAGAGTAGAGCCTGTGTTTCAGTCCAGGATGGGAAAACAGAAAACATTGGTGTTGTGCTGAATGTTGCCTTATTTAAAAGTCAGTAACTGTGTAGTGGCTGATAGTTACATTAATTAATGCATGTATTAACTGCAAGAGATTCGTACTTACAGTGAATGTGATTGTTAGTGATAATTCAGGAAATGCCTGTAAAATAACAGTGTTTTTCTTTTAAATAAATTGTAGAAAATGTCTGTAAAAATTGTTGCACTTTATTTAAATTAGGATATTTTACTTTAAAGGTGCCCTAGAACTTTTTTTTAAAAGATGTAATATAAGTCTAAGGTGTCCCCTGGATGTGTCTGTGAAGTTTCAGCTCAAAATACCACATAGATTTTTTTAAATTCATTTTTTTAACTGCCTATTTTGGGGCATAATTAGAAATGAGCAGATTCAGGGTGTGTGGCCCTTTAAATCTGGGTGCTCCACGCCCCAAGAGCTCGCGCTTGCCTTAAACAACATAAACAAAGTTCAAACAGCTAATATAACCCTCAAAATGGATCTTTACAAAGTGTTCGTCATGCAGCATGTCTAATCGCGTAAGTACAGTATTTATTTTGATGTTTACATTGATTCTGAATGAGTTTGCGGCTGTGCTCCGTGGCTAAAGCTAACACACACACTGTTGGAGAGATTATAAGAATGAAGTTGTGTTTATGAATTATACAGAATGCAAGTGTTTAAAAATGAAAATAGCGACGGCTCTTGTCTCCGGAATACAGTAAGAAACGATGGTAACTTTAACCCATTTAACAGTACATTAGCAACTGCTAACGAAACATTAGAAAGACAAATTCACTAAAAATATCATGTTATCATGAATCATGTCAGTTATTATTGCTCCATCTGCCATTTTTTGCTATTGTCCTTGCTTGCTTACCTAGTCTGTTGATTCAGCTCTGCACAGATCCAGACGTTCTGCCCTTGTCTAATGCCTTTCATAATGTTGGGAACATGGGCTGGCATATGCAAATATTGGGGGCATACATATTAATGATCCCGACTGTTACGTAACAGTCGGTGTTATGTTGAGATTCGCCTGTTCTTCGGAGGTCTTTTAAACAAATGAGATTTATAAGAAGGAGGAAACAATGGAGTTTGAGACTCACTGTATGTCATTTCCATGTACTGAACTCTTGTTATTTAACTATGCCGAGGTAAATTAAATTTTTGAATCTAGGGCACCTTTAATTTTATGTTTTTTGTTCGGCAGCCATAGCTGACAGTCACTGAACTTTTTTTTTTTTTTTATATATAGTGTAGATAAGGCTCAGATGTGGGGCAGTTTTGTGGTTTCTGGTTTAGTTAAAGGTGCCCTAGAATTGAAAATTTAATTTACCTCTGCATAGTTAAATAATTAGAGTTCTGTACTTGGAAAAGACATACAGTGAGTCTCAAACACCATTGTTTCCTCCTTCTTATGTAAATTTGATTTGTGCAAAAGACCTCTGAAGAACAGGCGAATCTCAACATAACATCAACTGTGACGCAACAGTCGGGATCATTAATATGAACGGCCACAACTTTTGCATATGCCAGCCCATGTTCAAGGCATTAGACAAGCCAGTATTAACGTCTGGAGCAGCACAGCCGAATCAACAGACTTTATGCAGGTAAGCAAGCAAGGACAACAGCGAAAAATGGCAGATGGAGCAATAATAATGACATGATCCATGATATCATGATATTTTTAGTGATATTTGTAAATTGTATTTCTAAATGTTTCGTTAGCATGTTGCTAATGTACTGTTAAATGTGGTTAAAGTTACCATTGTTTCTTACTGTATTCACGGAGACAAGAGCCGTTGCTATTTTCATTATTAAACACTTGCAGTCTGTATAATTCATAAACACAACTTCATTCTTTATAAATCTCTCCAACAGTGTGTAATGTTAGCTTTAGCCACGGAGCACAGCCTCAAATTCATTCAGAATCAAATGTAAACATTCAAATAAACACCATACTTACATGATCTGATATGCTGCATGACGAACACTTTGTAAAGATCCACTTTGAGGGTTATATTAGCTGTGTGACCTTTGTTTATGCAGTGTATTATACAGTTGAGAGCTTGGGGGCAGGGAGCGCAAAATAGGCAGTTAAAAAATTGAATAATAAAAAATCTGTGGGGTATTTTGAGCTGAAACTTCACAGACACATTCAGGGGACACCTTAGACTTATATTACATCTTGTGAAAAAGGGTTCTAGGGCACCTTTAAGGCTGAGAATCGATATCAACACTAAAACCTATTCAAGCCAATTGCAGGGCCAGCTATGGGTTAAAGACTTGGGCCAGTTGTGGCCCATGTGGGGACCTTGTCTTTAATCCAGATTTGGGCCACTCCAGGGCTGTCATTCTTTGCGGCATGTGGGCCGTGGTAAAAGGGGCAGATTTATTGATTTCCCTCTTCAGATATTTTATCTTTAGCTGATGTACCATAATCTATCTACAGTTGTAGTAATAGTCATCAACAGAATCCAGTGCTATATCCAATTAAAATATCTGTCCTTCAACAGCAGCAGCAGCTCTATAATCCTGCAGAACACAGTGTCTAAACCGGATGCGAGCGGAACAATGCAACGCGACAAGTAATAACATCAATTTGTAAGCCATTCTGGAGGTTAGCATGACCCTGGTTCCCTAAAAACCCAGTAGTATTTTTCCATTGGCTTGGGATTATTTGGAGAAAATAAGCACTGTGACTAACAAAAGCTTATGAATCTTACACATTTTGTTCATCGTGATAATCTTAAAAAATTAACATAACTTTTATGAATTTTGAAGTGTAAATACAATCGGCAGAATTTAAAAGCACACATTATAAACACAACGAGGCTGTGAAAGTAGCCGAGTTTACCTGTTTACCTGATGAGGTTTAATGTCCTTGACAATTCAACACTGAAGCAAGATATTTTCTGTGTATGTACGACACAAGACTTCATTTTCATTAACGCCAGCTCGGCTTCTCGTCTGGTGTGTGACTGACTTAACAGTGGAGTAAACGGGAAGTAGGTTAATAAATTAAAATAATATGAAAATAAATAGCAGTTTGCAAAATCAATCACCATGGATGAACTGTTTTTGCACAGCTAAAATAACTGGAGATGCCTGACACTGAAACATTGTTTAAAATGGCCGTGCCTGCTCTTATGTCAAAAATAAGGTGGAAAGATAATAAAAATGTGATTATTTCCGACCATGGGTCTAGTCTTTGCACCTGTTTGTTTTAGGTTTAATTCAGGTCTCCTCTGTTTCAGAAGAATTGGCTTGCTAGCGCTGTCGCAAAAAACTCCTAGAACTACTGAAACCACAGTCTCCAGTATTGCAGGAATATAATATATAATAACTGAACTGTTCATTTATTCAAATTTTTCAGTCATGAATTGAATGGGCTGGTCTTGGGCTTTAAACTAGCGCTGCATACAAACAATCACTTTTCTTTAAAATGAACGTCTCTTCCAATGTAATAACTCAGTTTTTTGAGAGTGCAAATCTTCTCAGCATCTTCCAGCTGTTTTTGTTCATCTCATCTGATAATGCAAATCTTGTGAAGGCCTGTGGTTTCATGCTGGACAAACTGAGCTGCCAAAGATGAGTAGCACAGCCCTTGTCTATATTTCAAAATCATACCTCTCAAAAAAAAAAAAAAAAAAAAAAAAAAAATATGAGTCCAATGAACTTTATTTGGGTGGGAAATCTTTTCTCAATTTAATTAAGTTCATATGAAGACTAGAATAAGTGCATTTGAACAATTAATATTTTTGTTGAACAAGCCTAATCAATTGAATTTCTTAAATTACTGAAATAATCTTTCATTTTCTTCTAGCTAGAAAAAAAAAAAAAATCTAACTGAATGTTAAAGGATGAACATTTAAGAAGACTCATTGCACAGGTTTTAGCAGCTATTGCTCATTTCATAAAGTGTCATGGTGTTAAAAGTGAGAAAAGCCACTCACAACACAAACCACAAGCTTCTCTTCTGCACAATGAAAACCACAAAAACTCCAACATCACTCTTCTTAACTCTTCTTGATCTCCAACATGACTAGATGAAAAATAAAAGTATAAAGTATAACTTTATGAAAATATAAGTTATGCTTATATATATTTCATTTTAATTATTATATTTTATATTTAGAAAATAACTTTTCACAAGAAGCAACAGATTTGTTCTTTTAGTGTTAATAAAATATTGCCGCAAGCTGCATTGCACTCAGAAGGTCATTTAGTAGTTCATATGCTATTGCTGGCAGTTACTTAAATAGAAAGCTCTAAAATTGTTTAGTAATGTGATGCTAAATGATGCAAGTATAAATGAAGAAATGAATTAGACACGTATAAAATCACGTTGATGCACTACTTAAAAATAACTTTATTTCATTTTGTTGAAATAAAACAAATTGTGTTTCTGACAAAGAATTATTGATTGAACTAAACCAAGAGGAACAAATGTTGGAGCTGATGTATATGACTATCTTATGTAAATTCAAAGCACATTGTCCAGTATATAGTACTTTGTTTTGGTCTTGGTTGGTTTCTTGAACAGAGCACAGTTCAGGTCACTTCTTATTCCAGAGCTTTCCAAAGTGAACACAGTTTCACACCAGAGATCTTTCTGCTTTTCTTTTGACATCAACAACTTTAAACTTCTCATATGGAGGAATCAGCACCTCTTTCTCATGAGGAAGCTTAGAATATTTTGCCACATCAGCACCTCACATGTGTGAATTCAAAACAAGACACTTTTCCAAAACGTCGTGCTACTTTACGATCAAGAGAGGAGGATGTAAATGAGCCAAAACGAACCTCTTTGTTCAGAACATCCTCATTAAATCTAACATTTATACCACGAAAAGTTGAATAGCATTGATTGTGTGTTTTTTTCAGAATCTGTATTGCATCTGTTAACAGAAAGTGAAGTGAATACCATTTGTATGGCATGTGTTTGTGGTCTTTATCACGACGAGTTTCAGAATTGAAATGCTTATATACACTAGCATCACTGTACACAAATGGCGATCGTATGATTCTTTGTCAAATTATTATTTGGGGACTTGGCTTTGTAATTTTCCCAAGCGGTTTTAAAATCAGGTGATTTTTGAAGTTCCTTCTTTAGAAGTTTTGTCTTCACCAGTTTTTCCATTTTTTCTCTACAGCCCATATATTGGTCATCAACTGAATTTAGTGCCATATCCAAAGGATATTTCTGTCCTACAGCAGCAGCTCTGTGATTCTGCAGTAACAGGAATCATAATGATCAATCATCAGTATACTTCATGTCTGTAATATTCATACTAGAACACAATCTTACCTGTCCTAGAGCAGCTAAAATGAGAAGAAGAGCTTCATGATCAGCAGCATCTTGATCAGTCAAATCCCTCGATGATCTACTGAAGCGCAAATGCTGGAAGAAACCAGAAACACAACAGACTTTCACAAATACTAAACACCACTCAAAATAACGGAAGGAATATGCACACAGATCGCACAGGACAAACTTCACCAACTTTAACAGAATATGGTTTTAAATTCTTTTTTTTTTTCCAATAATCACTTGATTATTATTACACTGATGGAAGTGTTATATTGACCTTGTAAGTTGTACTTTAACCCTAATCTTACCTGAAAATACTGTTGTATCTTTTTGTCAGATTCTGTGTTTTTCTTTGTTGTTGTAAGGAACCCATAGCTGGAGACGGAGTTGAATCCATAATGCAGAGATTGTTTATTGACAAAAACAAACTTAGAATGAATAATACAAGACGGCAGGCAAAAGACGTAGTCAAAGTCCAGGCAAGGTTCAAAAACACAGCAAGGCAAGCAGGCAACAGGCCAAATCCAAAACAGTAGACAAAAGGGTAAATCCAAAAACAGGCTAAATGGTCAAGACACATGGAATAGACAGAGATAAGAATAAAGGCTTGGTAAGGCAGAGTTAACATGCAATACGTCGCAAGGTACTCAGAGAAGCACATGGCTTAGGCTACAACAGGAAGTAGGAATACAAACAGGAAGAACCGCTAAAACTCAGGTGACGGCTCCCTCTGCTGGAGGGATGAACTGTGCATGGGCTGAACTGTTACAGATTTCCCCCTCTAGGAACACCTCTAGGTGTTCTTCTCCTGGGCCGTCCCCTTGGTCTGGGTGCCGGTCGATCTGGATGATCCCGGTGGAAGTCACTGATGAGTGGGGTCTAGAATGTCTGAGGCTACCCAGGATCTCTCTTCAGGACCATCCCTCCCAATCCACGAGGTAATGTAACCGATTAGCCCTCCTATGGGAATCTAGGATCTCCCGGACAAGATAGGCAGGAGAACCCTCGATCTCCAATGGTGGAGGCGGCGTAGATTCAGTGGTTACACTCTCCGGTGCAGGGTGTGCAGGTTTCAGGAGGGACATGGAAGGAAGGAGATATACGATAATCAGCAGGAAGCTCTAGTCTATAGGTCACTGGGTTGATTTGTCTTAGTATCTTAAAAGGACCTACGTACCTTGGACTGAGCTTCCTACTTGGTAGTCTCAGACGTAGATCCCTCGTCGAAAGCCATACCATCTGGCCAGGTTGGTAATTAGGATGGGGACGTCTTCTGCGGTCCGCCTGAAACTTCTGTCTCCTAATGGCTCGTTGTAGCCGGACATGGGCGCTGTCCCATACCCTCTCACTCCTCTTAATCCAGTCATCCACCGCTGGCACCTCTGAAGGTTCTCCCGACCAAGGGAAGTGGTGGTTGGTAACCCAGAACACACTGAAAAGGGGTTAGTCCTGTGGACGAGTGTGTAAGGGAGTTCTGGGCATATTCAGCCCATGGCAGGAAAGTGCTCCATTGGTGCTGTTCACGACTACAATAGGAGCGTAAATAGCGTCCAATTTCCTGGTTTACTCTCTCCACTTGACCATTAGCCTGAGGGTGATAGCCAGAGGTTAAGCTGACATTGATATTTAACTGATGACAAAAAGCTTTCCATACCCGTGATGTGAACTGTGGCCCCCGGTCTGTGACAATGTCGTCGGGGATCCCATACACCCTGAAAACCTGGTTAAACAGGGCCTCAGCAGTCTCCATAGCTGTAGGTAGACCCTTCATGGGGATCAAATGACAAGACTTAGAAAAACGATCAACTATGACACAGATGGCAGTGAAACCATTGGAATTAGGAAGGTCTGTGATGAAGTCTATTGCTAGGTTTGACCATGGCCGTTGTGGGATGGGCAGAGGTTCTAAGAGCCCTGCGGGGAGTTGACGGGGAGTTCTAACTTGGGCACAGACATGGCAGGCATTAACATAAGTAGTCACATCTTGGAGCAGAGTGGGCCACCAGAAAGAGTTACGTACCAACGCAGCCGTTCTTTGAATTCCTGGGTGACCAGAGCTTGGAGAAGTGTGTACCCACTGTAAGACCCTTGGTCTAAGATCTTGGGGTACATACTGCCTATTGGGAGGACATTCCAATGGTGGGGGTTCATCTTGTTGTCCACGATGGATCTCCTCCATAATGTCCCAACGAATGGGCGCAATGATGACCGACTGTGGCAGAATGGGTTCTGGGTGGGGCGATGAATGAACAGGATCATATCTTCGTGACAAGGCATCTGCTTTACCATTCTTGCTGCCTGGGCGATAAGTAACAGTGAAATTAAATCGGGTGAAAAAGAGTGCCCACCTGGCCTGTCGTGGATTCATTCTCTTTGCTTTCTTAATATATTCCAAGTTCCTGTGGTCGGTAATGACTTGAAACGGGTACCTGGCTCCCTCCAACCAGTGCCTCCATTCCTCGAGGGCAGATTTGATGGACAGCAGTTCCTTGTTACCTACATCATAATTAAATTCTGCAGAGGTGAGTTTTCTAGAGAAAAAGGCACATGGGTGGAGTTTACCTGGAGAACCATGGCGCTGAGAGAGGACGGCTCCGATGCCACAGTCTGAAGCATCCACCTCAACTATGAATGGGAGGTCGGGTCTGGGTGTTTCAGAATGGGAGCAGTGGTGAAGCTAGACTTGAGTTTCTTAAAAGCATTGTGCATTCTCAGGCCAAGTCAACTTCCTTGGTTTTCTCTGAGTAAAGCAGTGAGAGGGGCTGCAATTGTGCTGTAGTTCCTTATGAACCGCCTGTAAAAATTTGCAAACCCAAGAAACCTTTGTAGTTCCTTTACGGATGTAGGGGCTGGCCACCCCGTGACTGCATTAATCTTGGAATCATCCATCTCAACTCCCTTGGGACTAATGTGATAACCTAAGAAGGTGTGGTGGTGGTGGTGTGAAACTCACATTTCTGCCTTCACATACAGCTGATGGTGAGCAGACGGTTGAGTACAGTCTTGACTTGTTGAATATCCTCTCTGGTCCTTGAGTAAACAAGGATATCATCAATGTAAACAATTACACAGCTATTGAGAAGATCTCTGAAAATTTCATTGACAAATGACTGAAATACTGAAGGTGAATTGGCTAGGCCATAGGGCATGACCAAGTACTCATAGTGCCCCCTAGTGGTGATAAATGCAGTTTTCCACTCATCTCCTTCTCTGATACGCACCAAGTTGTAGGCACTTCTGAGGTCCAGCTTAGTAAAAATCTTGGCTTCTCTTAGTTGTTCTAGGGCAGATGGGACCAGTGGCAGGGGATAGCTGTACTTAACTGTGATGGCATTCACCCCTGTAGTCTATACATGGCCGAGTCCACCATCTTTCTTTTCAACAAAGAAAAATCCAGCTGCAGCAGGAGACGTAGAGGGACGGATAAAACCTGATGCTAGTGCCTCTTCAATGTAAGCCTCCATAGCTTGTGTTTCAGGGAGAGATAGTGGATAAACCTTGCTTCTAGGGGGAGAAGAGTTGGGTAACAAATCAATGCCACAGTCCCAAGGTCTGTGAGGTGGTAATTTAGTGGCCTTGTCCTTGCTAAATACCTCAATGAATTCAGAATATTCCTTAGGGATGTGAGTGGGGATGTTAGTCAGGGGGCTCTCCACAGTCGTGGTTAGGCAAGGTGCTATAAACTCTGTGGCTAGGCAATGCTCTTGACAGAATGAAGACCACTGCAGCAACTCTCCTCTTCTCCAGGAGATCAGTGGGTCATGGAGTAACAGCCAAGGGTAACCTAGTATAATGGGGGGGCAGGGAGATGTGATGACATAGAGTGTTATGGTTTCAACATGGAACAGTCCTACTTGGATCTGGATAGGGATGGTCTTCTGGGTTATCTGCCCTGTGCCTATGGGTGCATTATCGACTGCAGTGATTCTGATGGGAGGATTACATGGTAGTGTAGGGATATTGAACTTGGTGATTGTCTGATGAATAAGGTTCAAGGCAGCTCCTGAATCCACTAGTGCTGTAACATACGATTGGTTATCTTCAGTTAAAATGGTCACAGGAAGAGTGAAGTTTTGACCAGAAACTGTGTCGAATGTGATGCTCACCCTTTTAGAGGATCCAGCTGGATGTTTGGCCTTATCTGGACAGGCGTTACAAAGATGTCCAGGTTGGCCACAGTAGAAGCATAGTCCCTCATCTCGTCTGCGCTGGCGTTCCTCCTCGGGAACCCTGGCACGTCCTATTTGCATAGGTTCATCCGAGTCGGCTGACAATGAAACAGGAGATGAGATGGTAACAGGGACAGGCCTGGGTGCACTGGATCGAGGACGATTGCGCATGGGATTGTCAATCTTAATGGTCAGGGTAATGTACTCAGACAAAGATAATGATTCATCCTTGGTAGCTAGCTCAGTTTGCAGGGTGGGGTTTAAACCTTCACGGAACACTGATTTTAGAGAAACATCATTCCAACCACTCTGTGCAGCTAAAGTACGAAATTGCACTGCATAATCAGCTGCACATAATTTTCCCTGGCGTAGATGTAATAACTGTACAGAAATGTCTCTTCCCCCTGCAGGGTATTCAAAAACTTCCTTAATTTGTTGCGAGAAATAAGTGAAGGACTTCTGAACTCGTTCATCATTATCCCACACTGCCGTGGCCCACTCTAGCGCCTTACCAGTAAGCAGGCTCATCATAAATGCACATTTGGTTGATTCTTGATTGAAGGCGTCAGGTTGGTGAGAAAAATAAATTGAACATTGTCTCAGAAACCCCTTGCATTTGTCAGCAGACCCATCAAACTTCTCTGGCTGTGCCAGTCTTACCGTGTCAGGGCGAGGAGAAGGCATTGACTGGATATAACGTGTCAGATGTTCATTAGCAGCTCGGAGACTCACAAGTTGCTCCTGAAATTCCTGTAGCACATCACCTTGATAAGCAATCCTTGCTCTGAGCTGTGCAACCTCCGCTGGATTCTGGTCAGGCGACGTATTCTGTAAGGAACCCATAGCTGGAGACGGAGTTGAATCCATAATGCAGAGATTGTTTATTGACAAAAACAAACTTAGAATGAATAATACAAGACGGCAGGCAAAGGACGTAGTCAAAGTCCAGGCAAGGTTCAAAAACACAGCAAGGCAAGCAGGCAACAGGCCAAATCCAAAACAGTAGACAAAAGGGTAAATCCAAAAACAGGCTAAATGGTCAAGACACATGGAATAGATGGAGATAAGAATAAAGGCTTGGTAAGGCAGAGTTAACATGCAATACGTCGCAAGGTACTCAGAGAAGCACATGGCTTATAAGGCTACAAACAGGAAGTAGGAATACAAACAGGAAGAACCGCTAAAACTCAGGTGACGGCTCCTCTGCTGGAGGGGAAACTGTGCATGGGCTGAACTGTTACAGTGGCGACTACAGAGACCGCGTTTTTTTACAGTGTGTTCAGGGGACAGGCAGCTATCGAATAGTGAGGAGATGTTTGCTGTATGTGACAAAAAATGTTTTGGCCTAAAAACGCGTGACATCACTTAGAGCACCTTTAAGACAATTCATTATAGACCACCAACATGCTCATGAATTTTTTTTCTCTTCTAATGAACAATAGTAACAGAAAGTACTTTAAATGTAGGGTAGGTAATTTCGGAGAGGCTAGCAGTAGCAAGCTAGCTTTAAAAGCCTGAGATCCCACCCTCCCTTCAGAGCGTCTCCAAAGCCACACCTCCTTCAAAACATGATCGCACACAGCAGAGTCTGCAAGTGGCACAAGAGACGGCATTAAATTACCTCATGTCTTAAAGCATAAAACATTAATATTAATGAACGTAAACAACTTAAACAATGTAAGCTAAAGTAAACAAAGCTCTTACTTGTACCACCTGACTGCTGCAGATTCATTTTGCCGTTGATAGTGTTGACACAGAAACTGAGGACAGCTCCGGGTAGAACGTTACGGGTTGCCATCTCAAAATTATGTTTACAACATGACATGAACACAGCAAAATCTTGTTGTTTTGTTTCTGGAGGAACTGTAAAAGGCAGCTACTGTTTGTTTTAGTGCTTGGTGGCTGTTCATCTACAACTCATGTAACCTCGCACAACCTTATGGAAAGGGCTGATAGCGTATGATGTCTTCATGAGCAGGGTGCAGAGAGGTATGGAAATTAGGGCTGCTCCTAATAGTTGACTAATCATTAGTCGACTAGAAGAGGCTTAGTCAACCAAAATTTTTATTAGTCGTTAAGTCGCAGAAAAAACCTTGTGGTGAAGTCACAGAGTCTGTGAGGGACAGATCATTAACAGCGGGTCCTTGTGGTAATTACAGTATATCGGGTGTCTATCATGAAATTTTTTGGTCCTGAGACTTCCATAGAAGAAATATGCACATTTTTAAATATTTAGACACTTCTATTATTGATTTCTATTAGGATGGAATAGAGTTTCAACTAGTATAAGAAAAAGTGTTTAAAAAATATACATGTGCTGAAATGTTGGATGTAGATTGAAAAGTTTGGGGTTGGTAAGATTTTTATTTTTTTTTAAATGTTTTTGAAAGAAGCCTAAGACACATTTATTTGATCATTTATTTGACTATAAAAAATTTAATGTATTTTAAAATGTAATTTATTCCTGTGATGTAAATCTGAATTTTCAGCATCATTACTCCAGTCTTCAGTGTCACATGATCCTTCAGAAATCATTCTGATACACTGATTTGCTGCTCAAGAAACATTTCGTATTTTTATCAGTCAGTTGTGCTGCTTAATATTTTGTGGAAACTGTGATATTTTTTCAGGATTCTTTGATAAACAGAAACGGCATTTATTTGAAATAGAAATCTTTTGTAACATTATAAATGTCTTTACTGTCACTTTTGATCTAATGCATCCTTGATGCTGAATAAAAGTACTGACCCTAAACATGAACAGCTGTGTTTGTAAGAGAATATATATATATATATATATATATATATCTAAAATATATATAAATGCGTTGATTCTATATGGATTCATATTACACTAATTTTGCACACTCATTATATTCACAATAAAATTCAATCTTTAATACTCATTAAAATCATTTTACTATGCTTGTTGCATATTGTTAAATCTTCCACTGAAAATGCTTTTTTGACATTCGTTCACCCTTAAAGAGCAAGTCCAGAGGACAAGTGACATTACTAAGGCAGAATTTAAGTACAGATGACTAAAGAGCAGGATACCTTTTGGGAGCTTCCCATAGGAACAAGCAATTGATTGACTGAATGTCCAGCCTGAATCAGTGAAGTGAAAGTAAGTTTTGACTGACACGACTGTTGGGATGTGGACTGAGTGTATTTAAAGATCTAGGTGACTGGATTTAAATGTGGCCTGGATATTTATATGAATATGAACTCAGTACACATGTAGAGATATAGATGTGTATTTCTATGGCTGTCAGTACAGAACTTGTAGAATTATGGTTGAATATTTCCTAACAATGAATATTGCTCATTCTGTACTTGTATCTATATTTTATGCCTCATTTCCATGTCATGGTTGTGAAATGAGCATTTTTTGGAATCGTTTGTGAGACGGTGGTGACCGGGGGAGGGGCGACTGATGTCTAAGTTCAGGGCAGAGTCCTGATTAGCTTATCTGACTATCAGTTCATAGAGCGGTCAGTTTAACTAAACTGCAGATGACCTAATGCAGAATATTTAATGCAATCTGTCTGTCTGTCTGTCTGTCTGTGTGTCTGTATGCACACTTTTATCTGCTCATTTTGTTTCCGCCGCTGTATGCATCAGTGTGCATGTGGCCAACTTTTTAGATCTGTTCCAGTTGACTTGAATGAGTAAATCTCTACTGACTGCTCACTGTCCACCATGCTGTGTCTGTTCGCCTCTCTCTCTCATTCTCTCTCTCTTTCTGTTTTCTCCCTGAGAATAAATCACTGATAGAGAGGCTGGCCATAAAGCTTGTGTGAGAGCAGAGAGGGCAGTGTTTCTGTCCTGCTTAAGCCTATTACAGGCTTACCAATCCAAGCAGTGCCCCTTAAGCACATAGAGAACGTAAGACAGAGAGAGACAGATGTTTAGTTATTCATCTGAGAGTATAAAAAAGGTAAAAACACTCCATTAAGCTGACAGCTCAGAGCTCAGCATAATTATCAGATATAAACAACACTATATATATGTTATATTTTAATATGTTTGTGTGATGGACAGACTGAAAGTTAAATAATCTTCTGGGATTCGAAAACATAAAAATCATTCAGACATAAAAGAATCATGTAGACAAACTATTTATTCAGCGTTTTGTGAACTGGAGCAAGAATACATTGAAAAGATCCAGCACAAAAGATTTGTTCATGAACCGGACATTGCTCATGAACTATCACAGAGTGTGAATCTCAGTCTGTTCCTCACTTTTGTGTAAGAAAAATGTCCATATTTTACAAGTTATGAAGTAAAATATCTAGCTTCTGCCAGACTGCTTTCTGTATTTAACTTTGGAAGAAAGTGTAATGCATCTCGCAGTTCAAAACGCTTGTGCTACTTCCTACGCCTTCCCTATTCAACTTACGGAAAAAGCATAACTGATGCATATCTTTGCACTTTTTCCGTAAGTCAAATATGGAAGGCGGACTGGCGAAAACTAGATATTTTACTTCATAACTTGTTAAATATGGATATTTTTTACACAAATGCATCGCTTCACTTTTGAAGGACTTTATTAACCCCCGGAGCCGTGTGGAGTACGTTTTTGATGGATGGATTTGGATGGATGCACTTTCTTCAGCTCATACTCGTTGGTCCCGTTCACTGCCATTATAAAGCTTGAATACGTCAGGATATTTATTAATATATCTCAATTGTGTTCATTAGAAAGAAGAAAGTCATATAACCTATGATGGCTTGAGGGTGAGTAAAGCTTGGGGTAATTTTAATTTTAAAGCAAACTAATCCTTTAATGGTACTCTTTTTTTTCTTCTCATTTTGGAGTTAACAGCCCCAGTCCTCATCCATTATATTGAAAAGAGTGACTTAATATATATTGTATTTTTATATAAGCAAATTTATGTTCCTCAGTGAGATCTGACACTGATTTTGGGCATTTCAGTTCATGCCAAATGTGTTGAATGGAGTAATTAGGGTTGCTGAAATAACAGAAGGGGTGATCTTGGTACTGAAAGTTTACTGTATTCCTGTACCGTGCATGGTATTGACAAGATTCTCCTGGTAACTTAAAAGAAAGGCATAATAATACCAAAGTATATTTTGTTAAAAAAAATGCATATCATCATTGAAGAATAAGGGGTGAGGACAGTGAGCTTTTGAGAGAAGTGTTGATGTTCCATTCACTAACCTTTTATACGTACTACATATTTTTTCACAAAATCTTATTGTAAACATTTCTCACATTTACCTTAATTTAAAATTAAATTTATTATAAATAAATAAAAAAAAATTTTTTTTGGATCCATCAACATTAGAACATATCAACATTTTTCTGTGTGTATGAATCCAGCTGAAATTTTACATGTAATTACATCTGAGTCAGACATCTAATTAAGGTCATGGTGTTTGCCGTTTGGACTGAGGGGATTGTGGAAGGCCTTCAGGAGATTAACTTACCGCAAGACAATCTTACAACAGCTCTGAGGATAATAATGAAAGCGGTACATGATCCATAAGCTTTTGTGATTAGCGCTAGCTGTCCAGACGTGTTGCTGGTCTTCCAATCTGCCACCAGACATCAGCAGGCTGTATGCAGATTGATTGTAATGCCCATATGACAAGATCTTTTCCTCTCCTAATGATCTCGTCACTCCTCTCTTTTGTTCTTCTGTGTCCTGTTAGATGTTAAACAGTCTAAGCCTCTGTGGATATTAAAGTTGAATGGTTATGAATGGCTAGTACAGAGACTCTTGCATGATGCAGTGTAAAACATGTATGATGCAACCAGCCAGAGTCTTGACAGAATTACCTCATAGCTTTTTTAACGCCCAACTTACAGAGATTAAAAATGTTTTGTCTTTAGAGTGTGTGCTCAGGGACTAGGAAAAAGTTTTATTAAGTAGATATAATCTTTTTGAAGATGTTTAAAATGCATTTAATATCCAGACAAAAAAAGCATGACTTTTTAAAGCTTACATATACTTAATTTGTAGTCACATTCCTAGGATAGCTTGGCTCTGCTAATGCTAGTAGCCCTAGCTGGTGCATTCACTTCAAATCAAACAGGACTATTTATCAAATGTACAGTATGCACCATAAATCAGGTATGCGGAAAAATTAGAAATCACAAAGTTATGCTACAAAGGTGCGCTACAAGCGAATGTCGAACTGTGCGGAGTGCCATTTGCTGCTCCATTTGGATTGGATGCTATTATTGTAGAATTACAGCAACACCAGAAGCACATGATGTTTTGAAATGCATCAACTTTCCTTTGATTATATGTATGCACGTGGTCCGCTTAAAGGCTCTTTTAGTCCTCTTACCCCAAGCTCATAAAATGCATTTTGTTTAATCCCCCTCTACATATTTTTTCCCCTCCCTTTCTCTCTCTCTCTGTCTCTTTCGTTATCTCTCTCTTTTGGCTTGCTGTAAACAGGTCAACACTAGAGCTCAGCCCTGTGCAGCCCATCAATACTTTGTTGGTACTGGTGACTGTGCAGCTCAGCCAATCAGCTCTCTCGCACTGACTGACAGATTCTGATTGGCTGGAAGACGGAACAAACTCTGGTTTGAGAGGTGGTCGGTGCTCTCTTATTTAGATTAAAAGTGTGAATTAAAAATTAATGTTAAGGCATGAGAAGGAGTAGAACGAGTGCCTGCAGCATCAAACATCAATGATTTATCACAGTAAAGTATCTCATGTCTTACTGCAAGTCATGCAAGAGCAGAATTGAATGAGGACGAGGACTAGAGGACTAGAGAATGATGTGGACACACAAAACATACATGAGAATTTTGTGGAGGAATGACAGCAGGTCAAATTTTGTGTGTGTGTATAAGACTTTGAGAGTATATATGATTGCACCTGATCCTATAGATAAATTTTAAAATGGGCTACAACCACTGTGTAACTTTGCATAATACATAGCATATCACCCACCGATTAAAAATGTAATGCTCTCTAAGTCTTGGCACAGTCTGGGGAGGTGGGGAGGGTGGGGAACTGAGATGATCTCATTTTTCTTGCTTGTGTCAGTGTGTGTCGGTTAATTTAAGTGCATTTTGAAAATGTTTAAATGGAAATAATACTAACTACATTTTAAATGTTTGGAGTCTGCATATATATATATATATATATATATATAAAAACTGTGTAATAATCATAAATAAATAAACAACAAATAAATAAATAAATAAATACTATATATACATATACATACACATATATATATGTGTGTGTGTGTGTGTGTGTGTGTGTGTGTGTGTTTGTTTTTATTTATTTTATTTATGATTATTACACATTTTTGCTTTTACTTTATTTACTGGAAAACAAGACAAAATATTGATTAAAAAAATGGGTTAATTAGCAGTGCAGAATCTGACCAGACATCATGGTGTTACACAAGGACACTTTGCTGTTTGTTTGCTCTGATAGTTTTCACTCTGTTGTCCCTGTCCTCAGTTCTGATTACAGCTCTTTACAGCTGACCTTGTGCTTTCAGAAGCACTGTAGAGTGGAGTCCATCTGTACTTGTTTTTTGTGTGATGACTTGTATTATTTACTCCCTAGTAAAGGAGTGAAGGTCATTCACTCATTATATGTCATTAGGGTGACAGTGAATAGGAATATGAATAGGAATGTCAAAAATTCAATATACATTTGTAATGGGTAAATGATTTTTGTGTGGTCTTGTGTTTGTGTGTGTGCGTGTGTGTGTGTGTGTGTGGTGTATGTGTGTGTTGGGGGTGGGGGGGTTGTGTGTATTGGTATTCAAAATTGTATGTTGTACACAGATACACATAAAACAGAGGTCTGGCTAGTTGTCAGTGGCCTTTATTGTATGCTTTAGTGAACCATACGTGTCATGCTATTGATTAATTCCTCGGACGTCATAGCAACTAGTCTTGCTGTTTACACTATAAAAGTGGACAGCCGTTAAGAGAAGTGAAGTTGTGCCACAGTATACACTTCCTCAGCACTTTCTCCAACTGCAGCACACAAACATATAATGTTGGACAGACTGTTAATTCTCACTAAGGCTAATGCTAGCCTTTCCTGAGTGTTGGGAGCATTAGCTTAGATTACCTGGCTACATGTATTGTTGGCTAAGCTAATGCTTTAGAAGCTAATCATGTGACTGATGTAAACGTTGATTCACCTGCCTTTGTTGTCACAATAGTCTCACTTTGTTTGCTCAGTTGAATTAACCTCTGCTCTTTAACATCATCACTCCAAGATTTTACAAATAAAGTATTTATATATTATATATTTAAAATGCATCTGACAATATATATATATATATATAATTTCATTTTAAAATGCTGACTCAAAATCCTTATAATTTACATTTTTAGCAAGACCCTATTAGATTTCCCTTTTGTAGTTGACCATCAGACTGTTGGCAGTATTTTAGAGCGCTGTTCCATTGATGGACACATTTCCACAGGATTAGTCCTAATCTGCTCTGGGTGTGTTGACACGAAGGTGGTTTGATCTAATGCTGGTGCCGTTTGTTACTTATTTGACACAGTGACTGGCATTACTAAAACATTCAAAAAGGATAAGCAGAAATGAAACCACCTCTGTACTTAAAGTATGTAACAGTAAAACCTGTTGGGACCCAATAATCTGGTGTGTGTGTGTGTGTGTGTGTGTGTGAGTGTTTGTGTGTGTGAGAAGAAGATATATGATCCGGTGACGATGCAAGACAGTGTAGGTAACTGAGAATCAGCAGCTATTTGACCCCTGGCACATCACAAACTGTTAAAGGTTAAAGTTCATGGTCGAAAATGCCTGTATGTTTATCTGAAGCAGAGAGAAGAGAATGAAGGAAACCGTAAAGAAAAATACTGGTCAATACTTTCCTGCCTATAGTCCGTAGTGTGTTTTTCCTGCCTTTCGTTTTTTTTTTTTTTACCCTCACTCTAGGACACCATTAATGACTTAATACAGAATCAAATCAAATTGAATCTCATTGTGAATCGTCTCAAATTGAGTTCTGAATTTGCAACGAAAAGTATCTTTAAGTTTCATAGCTCTCTTTATTCTATTGCATTTATTTGTGCTGTTGTTTGCAATTTGTTTATTTGTTCTTATTTTATTTACTTTTTACTTGTGAAAGTATTTACTTTTTTATGAAAATAAAACTTTGTGTTGAAGAAAAGTAGATTTTTTATTTGTATATGCTGTTAATTATAGAAAATCTGAATTGGCAAAAATCGGCATTGGCAGAGCACACTAACAAAAAAAGAGGAAATCGGCATTTGCCAAGAAACTTCCTGACTTCACCAGTTGTGTGGGTGCATAGAAGATACAGGGTGTGCTCCATTCAGAAGTGTTCATTCCTATGCAGTGTTCTTTCTGAGGGCTTCATCCTCCACAGTGGGAGCTTCAGAGGTCAGAAATAACAGGCATTCAGAACGCAAGACAAAGGAGCCGCTGTTATTGTTGCACAAAGGCTGATGCTAATGAACACTGGTTGTAGGCTATTTATCTTGAAATCTTTATACATGATTTGAACTCACTAAATAATTTTTAAATGCAAACCAAAAAGAAGTGCTTTAAAACTTTCAGACTGCATATACAGTAGGTTTGGGACGAAATGATGATTGGAACGACACTAAAGCAATGTCCTTAAGAAAATTAACCATGGTTTTATTATAGTAAAAGTATAGTTACCATTTGTTGGTTAGTGTAGCAAAACCATGGTTAATTTGTGGTTACCATGGTTTAATTTTCGGAAGGGTGAAGTGTCCTATGTACAGTAAAAAGATGGAGATCAGCGTGCATTGTGCGTTTGTAATTACTGTACATGTGTGTGTGTGTGTGTGTGTTTTTAATGCCCACATGTTGTGTGTTTGAAAACAGACAGTATTTAGATGGATTCTAAATGAACACAGATTAAGCTGTCTGTGAAAGTGCTGTCTATAGATTCACTTGTACACAGTCAAACCTGAAGAACCAGTACTGCATGTGTGGGGGCTTGTAATAATATGGGTATGTTTATTTTTTATGTATGTGTGCTTGATATTCTGTATGATATATATTTTTACTGATTTCACACCAGATTAAATTCTGAAGGGATACTCATATTATGCTGCTGTGAAACTCGTCTAGAGCTGTCAGATAAACCTGAATAACCAGTGCTGACTGTTTTTATCTTTGTTTTGGTGCTTACAAGTTTGTGTGCATGCATGTGTTTGAAAACAGGCTACTGTTTTGTTCTAATTCTTTTTTGTTGGACTTTTTTAAATACCTGAGTTTTATTGATTTCACTCTGTTGAATGAGCACAAATTATTCCTTGTCAGAATGTTATTAAGTTTTCACTCTTAATATTGTAATCAGAATAACCTGTGCTACTATAATGACTGTTACATGGACATCATTGATCACAACATTTGCTCCTGAGAGACTTAATTACATATTAAAGTATAATGTTAAAGGGATAGTTCACCCAAAAATGAAAATTATTCCATGATTTACTCACCCTCAAGCCACCCTAGGTGACTATCTTCTTTCACACGAACAGAATCGAAGATAATATCCTTAGTACTGCAAGGTTTATAATAGTTGTGAATGGGGGCCCAAATTCTGAAGACAAAAAAAAAAAAAAAAAAAATGCATCCATCCATAAAAAAATTAATCCATATGACTCCAGGGGGTTAATAAAGGCCTTCTGAAGTGAATCGATGCGCTTGTGTAAAACAAGTATCCTTATTTAAAACTTTAAAGTAAAATAATGAGCTTCCGACACGACAGCCATACGCATTTGACGTACGTCCAAAAAGCGTTAACTTCTGCGATGTAGTACACAATGCATTTGGATGCATTTTTTTTTGTCTTCAGAATTTGGGCCCCCATTCACAACAATTATAAACCTTGGAGGACTAAGGATATTTTAATACATCTCAATTGTGTTCATTTGAAAGAAGATAGTCATATACACCTAGGATAGCTTGAGGGTGAGTAAGTCATGGGATAGTTTTCATTTTTGGGTGAACCATCCCTTTAAAATTTGTGTGATTTCAATAGTTTTATTTAGCACAATAATGTGTTAACATGCCTAAATGTAAAGCTCAGTTTGATAATGACTCTTGTGCACACTGATTTGAATATTTTCTTAGAAATTTCCCTCAGATGATAAAAATGCACCTACGATCTCAGTTTAATGTGCAAAGTGATATATCTATAAAGATATAGATATATCTATATCTATAAATAAGCGAATGTAAGCACAATGGCTCTGTGGTGTTTGCTTGAGGAAAATTACATGAGTTTGGGGTAGAACAACATATTTGACAAAACAATGACAGATGGGAGGACCTACTTGAAATAATTTCTTATTTTTCTAATGTTTGGTGCTGTTAGTGAAGCAAAATTACATTTTTTAATAGACTAAAATAGGATTGTAGTATCAACCACCAGTGCAAGTTACAACAGGACATTATCAACAACGGGACGACAGATAGAAACTAAAGGATCTGTTGAGTTCAGCTATTCAAGGCCTAACAGATCACTTTCACTTCAGAAATCTTTAGACACATCTGTATTACTTTTTAGTGAATACTGAAACTCCACTTTTCATTTATTAATGAAAAGTAAGATTTTTTTCCATTACCTTTTATTTTTTAATTAACAATGCAGAGATTGAGTATGTAGTCCAGCTCATCTATGAGATGCCACAATAGATGAATATTGCAATATTGAAATCATATTGAAATCATGTTCACTATTTAACAAGATACAACATGCTATATATATATGGAAATGTAGTAGGTTTACAGATCAGTGTTCAGATCTGACAGTATAAGTTTGGGGTAAAAAGACATAATATCAGGGGCTAAAACTAAAGCAAGTTATGAGAAATGTGTATTTAAAGTGAGCTCTCTCCACTCTCTCAAGACAAATGAGGTGCAGAGAGCATAAAATACAGTGCATTTATTGGTAATAGATTGAGAGTCTGTTGACCTCTGCATAGGATTATACTTGAGTTGCCGTCTGTTCAGGGCTCCCAGGCAAGAGACACGACAGCATTGTTCATTAGTCTTAATTAGGTCTTCTTCTGTTAGCTCTGCCTCCTCTCTGGCACTTCAACCTCACGGGTCCTTGTTACCACACGCATTGGTGTGCGAGAGAGAGCAAAGACTTAAAGGATAATCTTGAAGGTCCTTGTTGGCCTATTTGTATAAGCATGTAATGTTTGACAGGATTTGAATCCTATGGGCCCTTATTACTATCATGTCCTCTGGGCCCTTTTTCAGTGCACCTGAAAGTCACCTAAAGGTCAGTGTACTCGCTTGTGTGGTGTGTGTGTGTGTGTGTGTGTGTGTGTGTGTGTGTGTGTGTGTGTTTCCAGGTAATGTCTCCAGTTCATTGTTGATACATAAACTGATCTACTGGTCACAGTTGGAAGAATATTTGCAAATATATTCACATTATTTTGGGCTACTTTAGTGCTTAATCCTATTATGGTTTTTATGCAGACAGTAATAGGTCAAAATACAGTCGTTAAAATTCATCAAAATGTTTTAGCTGTGAAATGCCGGTATATTGAATCACTGCTGACTTGAACAGTTTCATTATGTCTCAGAAGTTCAGCCAGTTTCTGTGAAACAGTGTGACATCTATTAGAGTTTGAAGCGTCATTTTTATCACTAACAGTGCTGACCTGGGCCCTGAATGTCTTTCTGTTTGTAATGAATTTCTTGAATAAATGTCTCAATTACAGTAGGCCTACTGATAACAATTAGGATATTTGTGGCTTTAAAGCAATATTTAGTAGGCTAAATATGACTTTTTTGCTGAGGTCATGCAAACATATCCACATCACTATGATTAGATGATTTCTTAACCCTCTACAGCACAGCGTTGCCCTCAGGCAACGGAAAGTTTTCTTAAGCCCTATATTTAGTACATTTTTCTTTAAATGATTACAACCAATTAGAAAGGTCGAGAAAGTACCAAATAACAGTCCAGTAAGGTGTTGGAGTCAATATCAAGCACCATTAAGAGGTGGGATGTCCTGTTCTGACACATGGTCACAGGAGCACATGGTGTGAGAAGAAGGCAATATTATTTTTTGCTTTAGTAATCTTATTTAAAATGACATGAACTGTACATAAAAAATATGTGTGCGTGTATGAAGGTGTAGAGAAGCCTTTTGTTAGGTTTTATGAAGTTTTTTTTTATTTTGCATGTTCAGAAATTCAGTTTTTCTTTTCGTTGCCTCAGGGCAACGTTGTGCGATAAGGGGTACTTTTCGAGGAGGTTTTAGAGAGTACCTCTCATTGGCCACAATGTATTATAAGAAGGGAAGATGCAGGGCTCCTGGGTGTGCAGGAACACCCAAAGTGATGTGCAAAAATTGTAACATACACCACTATGTCACAGCAGAGAAGAACTGCTTTTTGAAGTTTCATACGGAGTGAAATCTTATCACATGAAGTACATTATATAGCATAGCACACTACATGATACAGACCTATGCATGTATCAAATTCAATATATCAATGTCTTTCAAGTGTTTTTCCCTTTTTACTTAATGATTTCTTGAATTTTTTTTTTTAAAAAATGGATTTTGATGATAATTTTCTCTATGACTCTGTACCATTGTCGCACAACGTTGCCCTGAGGCAACAAAAAAATATTTTGTGGTTGGGGGAGGGTGGGGGGAATTTTTTTTTTTTTTTATCGATAAAATGTTCCCAAATGAACCAAAAAATGATGTGGAATATTTTTTTTTTCATGTGCCATCAACATGTGTGCAGTAGAGGGTTAACTGCTGTTTTCTCATTGCTGTTATTTTTGTAGTATGTTTATTTTGTTATTGAGAGCAGCACATATTTACATATTCATCTAAATGGCACTCTCAGCAGGGATGTCGGGATGTCTGTTAACAGTATAAGCGCTGCAAAGGTATTTCAAACTACTTTTTGTCCATAAGCAAAAAAACAAAAAAGGACTTTGCTGTTAGTATATCATAAAATGAGTCTTTGCTAACTAATTTTCTCCACACTCCATTTCAATTTCTTCTTCGTCTTTCTTAACTTTGATGTTTACTGTGCATTTATGCTATGTATAAGGTTTGCAACTTCATTAAAACAATATCTGAACTCCATAACCTTAGACCTATTGCTTATTTCACATGAACCAGCATATCACAAAGAGCATTCTAGATTGAGCGTGCAGCCCTGAGCGGACTGAGCGAGCGGAGCACTGCAGTATCTCCAGTATTCTCTGCTCCAGAGGAAATATTACTTCTACGCTTACATGCTCTGGTACAGTTATGACGTTATGAATTGTTCACAATAAGGTCTAATCAGAGGCTTGATTTTAGTGAACTTGAATGATTGAAAAAAAGAAATGTTTTCTTTTTGATAAACAAGGGATTTGAGTGTCTTTCAGACTGTGGTTTGCTGGCCACGTAGCCTCTTGTAAACTCACACTGAATCCCTGCATACCGAGATAACCAAGAAGAGGAAAATAGAGATTATACTCTTTTTTTTTTTCTTTTTTTTTAGATCTTGCTTGTTTGCAGCATGATTGTGTGTTTTCAAGTTGTTTTGCTAACCAGGCCTACCAGAGAACCTTATTGAAATTCAATAGGACTTGAAAATGACATCTATGAGGAGATGGGGCCCTTGTGAACCAGCCCTTTCCAAAGTGATTTGTGTTCATGTGACTGCATTTGTCTGTGTGTGTGTGTGTGTGTGTGTGTGTGTGTGTAAGCATACATACTAGCATGCTCAAGCATTGAACAGTAAACCCTCTTTATATGTGAGATGGGTAAAATAGAAAAATAATGAATAGAGACATTTATTCTGATTATGTTTCTTTAAATGTAGCCTATATACTGTTGAAAAATATGTAAGATACGCATGCAGATGCTGATTTAGAAATCAAATGTTGCTTTGTAATACTGTCAGAGTGTTAAAGTATAACTTCTACAATATCAAAAAATATATACAAAATTATTTAAAAAAAAAAAAAAAAAAAACGTTGATGAATCATTTTGAATTTAATTTTTGTTTGTGTGCATGTGTGT
>JAOTNS010001217.1:0-85414 GCA_028476615.1 Culter alburnus | reverse complement strand
CCTGCAGTCATGTAAAACAAAAGGGCATCATGTTGCATAAAACGCTATTGCCTGGTTAGGTCAATACTAAAGAAAAAAGGGTGATAATAAATGATAAATAAATTAATGCATTTTTTTTTTCAGCAAATGTAAATTTTTCTTAAAGTCCCCCTGTGGTGAAAATCAAGTTTTTAATGTTGTTTATATGTCTATGTGGTGTTTTTAATACTCTTTAAGACAAACCATGTGCAAATTCATCAGTCAACACCATTGCTGAGTGTTTTCTCCTTAAATCTGCAGTGAGAGAGACGGTCTCAAACCCGCAGTTTGAAAACACTGGTGTTTTGATGTCACAAACTAACTTGAAACCAATCATGTCAACATGCCGCTCTGAAGCAGGAGAGTCTCAAGAGAATATATCCCGGTATATTTTTCTGTTGATATAAAAAAAAAAATCATGTAGATTTAGCAATATAGTGTCTGTATGATGTATATTACGATGTTATGATAAACTATATGCCTTTCTCCGCTGACGTTCTGAGTTGTTCAAATTATTTCTAAGTATACTGATTTTTAGTAGGCAGCTGAACGGGAACATGGTTTGTGTAACATTATAGCAACACATTATTAGCATTTATTTGATAACATAGACAAGCAAAAGGCTAATCATATTAATTACCGTTGTGTCTGACATTGTAAAAAGCGATACCAATGGGAGCGTTTACCTCAGTAAGTTGACCGACTGGATCTCTGAGCTGTGTGAGTGAGTGGAGGCAGGGCTAATTAGCATATTCATATATCTGCATATAATAAATGAAGCAAGGGTGTCGAGTTACATTCAAGCTATTTTAAGGCATTAGACAAGAAAAAATATGTTTTAAATATGTCATTTTGGGTGATCAAAGATGAGTTTTAAGGGATAAAATTATTGACTACAGGGGGACTTTAAAGGGATAGTTCACCCAAAAATAAAATGTGATGTTTATCTGCTTACCCCCAGGGCATCCAAGATGTAGGTGACTTTGTTTCTTCAGTAGAACACAAATGATGACTTTTAACTCCAACCGTTGCCGTCTGTCAGTCGTATAATGCATGTACGAAGTTTCCACTGCTTGTCAATGGGAACTTGGTGCATACAGAAACTTCGTACATGCATTATACGACTGACAGACGGCAACGGTTGGAGTTAAAAATCATCATTTGTGTTCTACTGAAGAAACAAAGTCACCTACATCTTGGATGCGCTGGGGGTAAGCAGATAAACATCACATTTTCATTTTTGGGTGAACTATCCCTTTAATATTATAAGGACCTATAAAACATATTAGATTGTATAATTCAACCAGCAAACCTTCTTATTGTGCAAAATTTAATAATTAAGTAATTGCAATAAAACTGCAGCATGTAATGCAAATACACAGAACAGTACAAATATAAATATGTCACACACAACATACAGACACAGGACCTTACAAACAAAACCACTAAAATAAATCTTACAATAGATAATACTGTTATAATACTTTAACTGTTACTGTTAAAGTAAAATCCTATATTAATTTGAGGACATTAGTGTAAGGTAATAATAAGTGGTCACAGTTTTACTGGAGCTGTAACTGTAATTATGATTATCATGTTTGTTTATTTTGTTTATGAACAAAATACTAATATAATTCAGCTTACTTTAAGACCACATATGAACATTTTAGTTTAAAATTATAAACAAAGGCATATTTACACTAATCGACTCAATCTTATATAGTCTCATTTTACTCCTGTCAGAAAACATTTCAATAAACATTAACAAATCTAAAGAGTGGAAATTAGTAGTAACAGACAAAACGTTGCGCTTCGTAACATTTTCTAACGTTCTTTGAATGTTCAATCTTAACGTTTTCACAACGTTCCAGGAACCAAAACTGTGCGCAGGTTAACGGCCCTGAGAGAATTAAACCTCCTGAGAGAAATCTATATAAAAACAAACCGTCTACAATAAATAATATTTCATATTCTGTCTACAGGACTCCTCGATGGACTAAATTAATTCAGACACATCGATCTTTCTGTTGCAAACGTTAGTTTGTGTTTAACTTCATTCATTAATACTAAAAAACGATTAAGTTTCCTTCACTTTCTTTCATCTTGTTTACACTGTAACGCACACGCGTGACGCGCCAAACTACTGACTGAGTTCTGGACGCGCGCGACGCTCCTTTATAACGAACATAACGGCTCTTTGTTTATTATAATACGACAGTTCAGAACGACACTTTCTGCCCGTATGAACTCAAGCCGTCTCACCGTATTTGTTGGGTTCTCTGCTGTACTGGAGGATGGGCACCGATCCCCGCCGCTCCGCGCGCTCGCCCTCACCGCCACCGGCGTCCAACACGGAGTCTCCGTCCGTTTCTCCTCCAAACGCGCTCTCCACGGCGTGCGCCACAGGTACGACCAGAAATCTCTCGCTCATGTTGGTCGTCTGTGGGTCGGACCTGTCCGGTGTCTGATAAACTTCAGCGACCAGACAGCTTACGCCCGTGATTCATAGCCGGTAATCTGACAGTTTGTGAGTGCGCGCGCACAGTGTGTGAGGCGCGTCCGTGAAGAACGCGCTGCGCTCATTGGCTGAGAGCTGAACGGGGCTTCATATAAATAACAGAACCATGCTGGAGATCACTGTTATCACCTGATTCTTCAATTACTGCAATTTATTCATACTTAAAAGTTGAGTATTAATAAATTGCAGTAATTCAAGGAGTTAATACAATGTTAAGCCATTATTTACACACAAAAAAACATAAGGTTATTTTTAAAATTATTCTAATATTGTAAATAAAGCCTTATTTGTGTGTTTGTTTTCTGTTTTATAGATTTCACAGCTGTTTATGAGAGACAAAACACTTTTTTTTATTGAAAGTAAAAATATTTCAGGTTCATTTTAGTTCAATTTGTTGACATTTGTAAGGCTATTTTTTTATTAATTGTTTTTAGTAAGTTAGTATTAGTTAGTATTAGTAAGTGATAACTATTTGTGGACAACTTCTCACCAATGCTAAACACTGATAGTTAGCAGTTGTTTAATTGTTGTGATGAAATGTATTATTATATTTAATGGATGTTTATGATTTCCTGCATATTGTTTGATAAAGACGTCTGTCTGATATAAACTCGTATTCACATGAGCCTGTGCTTCATTAACATCCACTGTCTGTCTGTCTCTTGTGTTGGTGTTTTTCTCATAGATACAGACGAGTTTTCACACACAACATGAGAAAGATCTGCTGTTAATGAAGACTCTGATGCTCAGATGGATTTGAGTCACATGGAGAGTTATTATTTCCACAGTGTCACATGACATAAAGACAGCACTTATTTAAAATGACATCCTAATAAACTCAGCATATGTTTATCATCAGGGTCTGTTTTGAATCTCTTCATCCAAAATATTAAATGAGGTCTAATTTTATCAGCTGGTAAAACAGGTTTTTGTCACCCATGATCTGAACTATTAGATCTATTATATTTCGGTTTGACTCGAGTCATCTTCACCTGCAACATTTCAGTCCCACATGGATCAGATGTCTGGATGATCTGGTCTTGTTGTGCCCTCATATATGTTCAGTTAGTTTGCATGTTTTCTTCAGTCGTGTCAGTTCAGTCCTCAGCATTAACTGTTCCAGTCTCTCAGGCTTTGTTTCAGCTGCTCTGGGTTATTTTAAGAGACGGACAAAGTGGGACGAGATGATTCACATACTGACCAACACACACACACACACACACACACACACCACTAGTGGAGAAGAGACACACTTTATTCTGACATGGGAGTGTTCCTGAAATACTGACCACAAACTCACAAATATAAATAAAACACCAAACCAATAAATAAATATAATGAAGATAAATAATTATTTTTAAAAATCTATAAGACAGAAAAACTGTGAGTACTGTAGTGGATTTATTAATGAAAATGTCTCACCTAACCTGCTGTCCAGAGCTACAGTACTGTTATATAATCTGTGATGAAAATTAGAGTCTCTGGACAATATAGACAAAATCAATATTTTTTTTAATCTTTGACAGTTTTCATTCAACATGATTTATTGTACATACATTTTACCACTTAAGCCATCTTTTAGCCACCTAAGGCTAAAGTTTGAATTAGATTAACAATAATGTAGTTTAAAATAGTGTTTAGTCAATTACTTTTTGTGGTTTTGAATTTGTAGTTATAGCTTTAAGAAATGTGTTAAAGGTGAATTTATTGATAAAAGTGAGATACAAGTGATATTTCATATTCTCTCTGCATAATCTCATTCACTCACAAATTTTAGCATAATTTTAAGGAGAATTAATGAATCGAATAAACATGAGGCCCATAAATATTAAAATGACTCCAGATTTATAGTACAATAAATTATATTAAAGTCATAATAATTGTCTTTATATCTATGATTCTCATCATTTTCTGATATGGCCTCTAGGTGGCAGTGCTTCATAATACAACTACAAACAGTTTCTGTAGAGCCACAGTGAACATGATTAAACACACATCATTTTCCAAAAATATAAATATTCTATCCTGTTGCCGTCAATTTTTGAGGTATTCTTCAGGAAAGAAATCAAACATATAAATGACAATATCAATATTTGACATTTTCTAATTTAGCAGATGTTGTTTATTCAAAGAAACTTAAAAATGAGAAAAGAAAAACTTAACATGTGACCACAGATGTTAAGATACATTCAAAAATACTTCTTATGAATTCTTTTAATAAGCTCCTGTTTTTCTTCTCCTGCTCTCTTCTTGATTTGTTCCAGCGTTTCAGCTTTTTTAGGCTCATTTATTTCCTTCAGCTTCTCAATCAAAAAATCAATGTGCAGAAGAGTGATCACAGAATCAGTGTTGAGTGCGATCATCTCCAGTTTATCCACACAGTGAAAAGCTTCAAACACCAGCTTTATTTTCTCTTTCTCTAATTCTTGCAGTTCTTCTTCCAGCTTCTTGACCAAAGACTCACCATCACCAATCATTCCATCATAATCCTTCAGTAAATGTTCATATGTTCTCTTCTTGTTCTGCTTCAGAGCTTCTTGAGTTTGTTTAAACTCATTTTGCTTTATTTCTGTCAGTTGAAAACATGATTGTAGATTGGAGATATTTGCCTCCAACTGCTTCCGGTTCTGCAAAACATCTTGAGTCATCTTCAAAGATTTTGGTTTTATTGTGTCAAGAAACTTGAAAAATCCTGTCATTTCTTTAAAACTGAGATTCCATGATTGCTCTTGAACCATCTCATATTCTTCATGAAATGTATTTTCTTGACGGTTGTCAATACTGGCTGATTCTTGTCATTCTCTGCACACTTGATTTTAGCCTCTTTAACAGCCGTCAGGGCATCTTTAGGGTGAGATCCAGTTGAGTGTGTGAAGAGCAGGACAATGTTTTCAGCAATATCTCTTCCAAATAAAGACTGAACAGAATCAAATATGTATATTTGTCTGTCAGAGAGTTGATTCTGATGTGCTCTAATCACCAGACACACTGCATCTATTTCACACACTCCTTCTGCAGATTTACATAAACTAAGCAAACTCTCAGAGATCTCTTTATCCACTTCAATTCCACGAGTGTTTCCATATCCTGGAGTGTCGATGATTGTTAAATGGATTGGACTCTCTTGTTGATAAAACTCATAAACAGTGATGATGGAGGTCTGAGTGTGAACTGAAGACCGATGCTCACTCTGATCTGTGATCTCAAACCAAACCTTGTCTTCTCTCTGAACACCCAACATGTAGTTATCATCACATTGATCAGGGTTGTTTTTCCTGCTCCTGTTTCTCCCACCATCAGAATGATTTTATGGGGTTTGTTTGTGTCTCTCTCTCCAAAGGTCATTTTTCTATATGGTTCAGATTGATCCAAATTTCCTGTCTTTGTTTGCAGACGGTATCGAGCAGGATTTCCATCTTCAATTAAGAAATTTTTCTTGATGAGATCATTTATATCCTGTAAACATAAAAACACAAAAATAATGATGGTCATGTGGTTATATTTTTAAATGATCAAATTCTAAAATTTGCACCAACCTCCCTGTTAACAATAAAGGCTCTTTCACAGAACTCAACTAAAAAAATTAAGCAGTATACATTTATTTTTGGCTGAATGTTAGGCAGAATGTTAGCCTGTCTCACCATACACTTTCATTGTATAAAAATTATGTAATAGACCTTAGTCAATGTAGCTCCATGTTTAATTTTGGAAAATGAGGCTGTGAAGGACAGAATCACAGTGCATTTAATGGATTGTACTATTGTTTAATAACATACTGATGAAACATCTTTCAAAAAAAAAAAAAAAAACTGGTACTTTTTTTCACATGATCTGGGAATGTCCTGGCATTGCAAACTTATAAAATGCTTAAAGAAAATTTGTCATCTATAATAAACTTTTCTGTTCCTTTGTTCCCCATCTGTGCTGATTTTAAATGATCCTTCAACTTTCAACTAAAACCCTACAGCAGGTGTTTTTAGCAGGTTTGACAGCTGTCAAGAAGATGGTTGCTATGAGATGAAACCTTCACATACTGTAACTAGGCAGCAATGGTTGCTTACTTTCATAGACATTGTTTATCTTCAACTGTCCACGGCTCACATACATAAGGCTAGGGTGGAAACCATGAGTCTTTGGGCACAAACATTTTTGCTCATATTTTTTTTGTGTGTATTTCCTTTCTGATCTGGTTGTTGTTTTATATTTTACAGTAATAAACGATGGTAACTTTAACCACATTTAACAGTACATTAGCAACTTGCTAACGAAACATTTAGAAAGACAATTTACAAATATCACTAAAAATATTATGATATCATGGATCATGTCAGTTATTATCACTCCATCTGCCATTTTTCGCTATTGTCCTTGCTTGCTTACCTAGTCTGATGATTCAACTGTGCACAGATCCAGATGTTAATACTGCCTGCCCTTGTGTAATGCCTCGATCATGGGCTGGAATATGCAAATATTGGGGGTGTGCATATTAATGATCCCAACTGTTACGTAACAGTCGGTGTTATGTTGAGATTCGCCTGTTCTTCGGAGGTCTTTTAAACAAATGAGATTTACATAAGAAGGAGGAAACAATGGAGTTTGAGACTCACTGTATGTCATTTCCATGTACTGAACTCTTGTTATTCAATTATGCCAAGGTAAATTCAATTTTTAATTCTAGGGCACCTTTAAATGGTAAGGGTTGCTATTAATCGTTAAGAACTATTCCAGATAGCAAGCAATCATTGAAACAATGTTGAATCAGTGTTCATGTATCAATGTAACTGCAATGAATCAACATCACTTTTGCACCCGCAATTAATGTTGAAAAATGTGGAAATTTCATCCAAAAATGGATGAAAAATGGCCACCCCTAAACTCTTCCCACAAAGTTGGGATCATGAAATTGTCCAAAATGTCTTGGTATGCTGGAGCATTAAGAGTTCCTTTCACTGGAACTAATGGTTCAAGCCCAACCCCTGAAAAACAACCCACACCATAATCCCCCCTCCACCAAACTTGGCACAATGCAGTCAGTCAAGTACCATTCTCCTGTCATCCGCCAAACCCAGACTTGTCCATCGGATTGCCAGACAGAAGTTGGATTGGTCACTCCAGAGAACACGTCTCCACTGCTCTAGAGTCCAGTGGCGGCGTGCTTTACACCACTGCATCCGACGCTTTGCATTGCACTTGATGTAAGGCTTGGATGCAACTGCTCAGCCATGGAAACTCATTCCATGAAGCTCTCTACTCACTGTTCTTGAGCTAATCTGAAGGCCACACAATGTTTGGAGGTCTGTAGCTATTGACTCTGAAGAAAGTTGGCGACTTCTGTGCACTGTGTGCCTCAGCATGCGCTGACCTCGCTCTGTGATTTTACATGGCCTACCACTTCGTGGCTGAGTTGCTGTTGTTCCCAATTGCTTCGACTTTGTTATGATACCACTAACAGTTGTCCATGGAATATTTAGTAGTGAGGAAATTTCATGAATCGACTTATTGCACAGGTGGCAACCTATCACCGTACCACACTTGAATTCACTGAGCTCCTGAGAGCGACCCATTCTTTCACAAATATTTGTAGAAGCAGTCTGCATACCTAGTGCTTGATTTTATACACCTGTGGCCATGGAAGTGATTGGAACACCTGAATTCAGTGATTTGGAGGGGTGTCCCAATACTTTTGGCGTTTTAGTGTATTTTACTTTATAACTTGTTTATATATGGATATTTTTCTTACACAAATGCATCGCTTCGCTTCAGAAGGCCTTTATGAACCCCCCGGAGCCATGTAGAATACGTTTATAATGGATGGATGCACTTTCTTGAGCTTCATACTCATTGTTTCCCATTCACTGCCATTATAAAGCTCTGATGTGTCAGGATATTTATTAATATACCTCAGATTGTGTTCATCACAAAGAAGAAAGATCACTTCAAAGAAGAAATATCACATCACACCTAGGATGGCTTGAGGGTGAGTAAAGCTTGGGGTAATTTTCATTTTAAAGTGAACTAATCCATTAACTTAAAAAGTTGAATGTGATAAGTTGCCTTATTTTTTTTAAGTTATCTTAGCTATATTTGTTACTGTGGTATGACAAAAGTCAGTATGACTTTTGGCATTTTATGTGAGCTACAATGTGTTTGCTGGAATGTTTGTATGTCGGCTGTATTTTGACATAAAAATATTGCATTTTAATGCGTGTATCTGGGTGTGATACCATACCACCACCGTACCAGTGGCTGCATGTCATGCCAAATCCAAATTTGGGTATAATACTAAGCCACTATATACTTCCCACCATCTTGTTAGAGAAACCTTGTAAAATTGCCCTGTAATTAAATATAATGAAATGTTTTTTATGTGGCCATAACCTTAAGATTAAAATAAGAGCAGATAATGATGTAGTAAAAAATAAATTATTGAATGCACATCATACAGTACCTTTGTGATAACTGTGGTGACATCAGATTCAGTGATGTAGTTGAGTTTTCTCACTGCTGCACATTTAATATTGTACTCAGTATCTGGTCTGAGATCAGTCAGAGTAACTGTATTCTGGTTCTTTGACACAGTTTGAGATCTCCAGTCTTCCTCTTCCTTCATTTTGTACAGTAGTTTGAGCTCCTCTGTAGCAGAACACGGTGGAGACACTTTCAAAACCACTTGAGTACATCTGACATCTTCAATGATTGGACAGTCTGGTTTTGATGGAGGAGTGAAGCAAACAGCTTCATTAGATTCATTTTCATACAGCAGTATGCAGGAACCTGGATTATTTTCCATTTCTTTTGATGCAACAATGAATTTGGCTGATGTGCAATCATTTAAATCAATCAAGTTTTTAAATACCTTCAAGTTGTTCCTCATTGTCTTCTGGATGTCAGGTGCGAGCCAAGTCTTGTGTTCAGTTTCAGAGCTTTTCTCTTTATTTTTTTCTTTTGTTGAAGGACTCAGGAAGGCCTTTTGTTTAGAAAGCAGCTCATCTGTCCAGCTCAATGATGTTAAAATGTAGCTGACCAAATGTTTAACTTCCAGATTCATCAAATTTTATTGAGTTTGTTTTCTACCATTGCTCCTGAGTTATTCAGTTGCGTTAGCAATGATTTAATGATGTCAGATTCTTCCTCTTTCTCTTTCAGCCATTGTTCAAGAGCGCTTCTTTCAAATGGAGATTCCTCATGATAATTTAGAAGATCAATCAATGCTGAATCCTCTATAAACTTTCCACGGATCTTTGGTAAGAGAGAGCCGAGTTTATCCACGAGACTTAACCTGAACTGGTAGCAGTTTTTCTTCATGTCATTGACTTTGTCATGAAATGCAGTAAATGTTGAAGCAGGCGTGTCTGTCAGAAGGTCACTGCATTTCATCTCAGTCGTACTTAAACTCTCAATAACAGATTCAATGTCTGTGCTTAAACCTGTGCTGATTTCATGTTGAAACTTTACAACTCTTGAGAAAAGTTTGTCCAAAGGATAAAGCCAAACTCTCAGAGGAACCGCAAGCTCTTTTTTTCCTCCCAGCAGTTTTGGAAGATCTTCAAAAACCTTCATGGCATCTTCAAAAGAGGACGGATTAGACGGTAGCTGGAAGTCGCCATAAAATGTACAACTGAATTTTTGGACAGCAGTCTTCTGATTGTGATTCAGATTAATGTTTGCTCCAACTGAAATGCCTTTTAGCTGCTCTAATGCAGCTTTTACATCTCCGGCTATATCCATTTTGTCTTCATCTGAAGAAACTTCTCTATCAAAAACAAAGCAGGCATCTGCTCCGTACAGCACTGCTGTCACTACATGTGTGGCTACTTCATTCTCATAGTGAGCCATGTCTCCAGAAGCAAAGTGGTTCATGATCAGCTCTTCAAACTTAGTGGTTGAATGATAATGTAATGTCAGTCTCTGTTGATTGAATGATTTCTTGGTGTCCTTGAGAAAATTTGCAGCTCCACTTACATTGATGAGTCCACCTAAAAGACTCAGTTTCAGACAACCACCAATATTCAGCAATCTAGATTTTTCTTCAATTGAGTCTAAAGATGTGACTTTGAAAAGTGTATTAATTTGGGGTTTAGTGCTTATGTTCTGCTGAAGCTGCTCTTTACTCCAAAGTCTGATTCCTGTAATGGAGAAAAATTAATAATGTATATCTAAATATTTTAGCCCCTTTGGAAAAGACAACCTTAATTTTCTCTCAGCCAAACAACACATTATTTTTTGTTTCTTGCCCCACTGACCATTCTCTTCCATTTATTTTTATATTTATTTAAATAAATGTCATGTGAATCGTTAAATATAAGAAACATAAGTGGATTATCACATCAATGTCATATCATAATGTAGAGTAACCAACTAGTTCAAATAATTTAAAGCTGCAGTCCGCGATTTTTCCTCTTTGTCGCCATCTCTTGTTTGAAACCTGCGATTGCAGTCATATGCGGAACAGTTATCTGTTCGTGCGTTAGCTCGTCAGCGCGGATGAATCTAATGTTTGCTGTCAGTCACTACACCGGTGTGGATACTGAACTTCAGAATCACAGATTCTACGTCTTGAAAGTATGACCAATATAAGAATTTCCACTGGAAAATATCATCTGAACAAGTAAGTAACATTTCTGCCACTTTTGTTCTGACCAACTGAGGAAAAAAGTATTAGGCCTACAATAAATCGTGCTGTCGATGATTAAATCTAACGATCGCTTAGCTCGGATCACGCCAAACCGTGCAAATTATTATTACTGTTATACTTTGTTCTCAAATCCTTATCAGCATTACTATGACTATGTGTATATTAGCATTACCTGTAGATTTCAATTTCTGTATCCACTTTACAGTCCAAAGTCTTTTGCTTTTTTGAATCTCGGCTGAATCTCCAGTTGTCACTGATGATTGTCATTTGGACCTTTCTGGATTACAATCCATCATCAAATGATAAGTTTAATTATTTCAGCTGCTGTGAGAAAAGGCTATAAATGATCCGCTACCAGCTGCGTCCTCACGTGATAAAACCGACTTGCTTGGACTCCTTCCTTTCTGTTTACGGACGTGACGTAATGACGCACAGACGAACTGCTGCATGCTCAAATTTCCTGTGGAAATCCACCAGGTCGCTCTTATTATAAAACATTATTACAAGCTTACCGTTGTGAATCGAGCTAAGATAATGAGATAGTTTTGAACACTGCTGGTTATGTACTTGCTCAAAAATTGATTTTGGATAATTTTTAACCAAAAAAAGTTACGGACTGCATCTTTAAATAAACTAGAGTTATACAAATCAAAGAGAAAAAAAATAAATGATTAATGAAAATCAGAAATACAGAAAAAAGACACAATTCAACTAATAATAAAATCTTATATATTGTATAACATATCTGTCACAAGTGGTTGTGGGAAGAAGTACAACGATGAAGAATCAGATGAAAACTTTATCAACAGTTAATAAAACAACAGGCAGACAAGAAAACACAAATGGACTAAACTACACAGATCAACAGGATGATTAAGGAAGAACAGCTGACATGGTGACAAACTAAGGCAGGAAAATGAAGTTCAAGACTGTGAAGTGCTTTTAATGTGATAAGAAGTATCTTGTATTGAATACGAAAGTGAATAATGTAATGTGGAAAGATTGCTTTGTATATGTGAGGACCCTATAGCTGCAGAGAGTCTATTACATATGAGACCAAATTAAACTTAATGAACCTCAAGGACTGACTCTGAAATCACCCTTATACCCTTAAATAGGGCATTATTTGAGGGACAGACATTTGTAGTGGTGTCTGAAACCATAGTGGAGATTATCGAGTGCACTCACTCTATCCCACATTCGACCGCAATAACGAGTGTACAGCCCATGTAACAGCTGTCTGAATTCACTCACTCATTTTCATTAACACCTTCAAGTGAACTGTATTAGTGAAGCAACATAGGGAATAGTGATTGAGGGCTATTTCTTTTCGACTGAAAAAAGAAAAACATGGACATCTTGGGTGACATGGGGGTGAGTAAATTATCAGGAAATTTTAATTTGAAAGTGAACTAATATTTTAAAGGGTTACATCCACATCCATAGGACCTTCGTTCATCTTCAGAACACAAATTACGGTCTTTTTGATGAAGTCAGAGGTTTCTGTCCCTCCATAGAGATCCAAAGCAACTACTACTCAAAAGTCCAGAAAGGTAGGAAAAATACATCAATAAAGTACTCCATGTGACTCCAGTGACTTAAACTCATTTCTCTTTATTTTTAAAATAATACTATCCAAAGCATGTTCACCCAACAGTGCCAGCTCTCACGTGAACACAACACGCATGCGTCGTGAAGCTCTCATGAACGCGCATTGCAGATCAATATTTTTGTAAGTAAAGTGGTAAATTATGTTTTTCTTTTTCTTTTTCTTCCTTTCTTTTTTTTTTTTTTTTTTTTTTTGCTCAAACAAAGTACTCACGTCACTTCATAAAACTGAATTTAAATTACTGGAGTCACGTGGAGTACTTTATTGATGTCTTTTTCCTACCTTTCTGGACCTTGGAGTGGTAGATGCGTTGGATCTTTATCTTCATCAAAAAGGTCGTAATTTGTGTTTTGAAGATGAATGGATGTGGAACGACACAAGGGTGAGTAATTAATGACAGAATTTTCCTTTTTGGTTGAACTAACCCTTTAACTACAATCTCATGAGTTATTTTACTCTTATCATTCATTCAATTCTTCACAGATTTGGGTCAACAGCCCGTTCATCACCTGGTACGAGAGCATCTCTCCTGCAGTCATACAGCATCCCCAGCTGGAAGGGTCTCCCTAGAGCTGCAGTCTCTATGGAATTCACTCCCACTGGATCCATGCTAGACAAAACACAGAAAAGAAAATCAACCACTGAGATTACTGACAGAGGTTTGACCAATATTTTTTTAAGAGATATTCAAAGCTATCAATTCGGAAGTTGGTTCTTAAATATCAGCATTAGCGCCATCTGGTGGGCATCTAAACATAGAGCATTGCCTTAAAATTCCTCAAAACTTTTGCAATACAGCCCGAATTCAGACTATTTTTGTTTTGTTAAACAAAAGGTAAAGTTTAAACATATTTATCCTACAAAAGGCATGATTGAATGTTTTCTCTAATAGTCAATAATAAAACAATTAAATGCAGAATTTTTTTTTACAGTGAATAATAATGTAGCCTTGTCTTACCCTTTCTGAGACAGTTGAGTATCTGTCATGACTGCTTCCACACAGATGAAGTCTATAGGTTACAAAGCAATGTGTTAAGTAAACTACAACTTAAATGATTTTTTCTACAAAAGACACAATGTCTATTGAAGACCTAAACAAACTGTTAACATACATGAGAGATGGTTGTCATAATTTTCAACTGAGGGACTGATAGCTACATGCGCGCAAACTGGGATTTATCATAATTTGACATAAAAAACACATGTTCTTATTCAGTCACGCTTATGAAACATGTAGCCTACAAATTACTGTATGAGGAAGTCCAGAATCACGGAGAACAAAGGCACACTGACAAATGAAACATGAACAACATATGATTTGTCTGTGTTCATCAAGTATCGGTTATTTTTTTAAAAATAGTGTATTGTAACACACACAAATCTTTAAATATGCCTCAATCTGTGATGATCCACATCTGGATCGCAATCGGATGTCATTTCAATCACTCGCCGGTGATTTATGAGCTGAGAAAATGGATCAAAATGTCTTAAATGTTGATGCTAACTGAAATGAAACTGATATGAAAAGGTTAAATGTCATCTGTGTTGATTATGTCCTCTGTCGTGACTTTATGTGGGTGGGTCTTCACAGCAATCATAATTAAGTTAAGTTAAATGAATCTACTTACTGTTTTTAGGATCCTTCCGGTTCCAGATGACTTTAAACTCTTGCAGGTAAATCAACAGGTGAATTCACAGTATACTGAGGGAAACACCCTCATGGTCATGTGATTCATAGGAAAATATGCTGTTTAGTGACATTTGTAGAACAATTGAATTACTTTCCCTTTGAGCAGTGACAGCTGGCTTACACATTTTTAACACACCATAAAATTAACCTGCCCTTTGTAGAGTCACTGAATAAAACTAAAGCTGATATATGTCCAGGCCATAACACACACATGACATACACATAGTGTTCACTTTACTGCACTAACCCAAATAAATGTGCTGGCCCATGTAGGAGGGAACATTCTCGTGACCTTGCACAATGTTCCCTAAAAGTTCTCTAACAGTGATGAAAATCCTGAACCTTTACAGAACATTAGGGACGTTCCTAACTTCCTCTTTTGGTAATAAAAGTGCTGCAGTTTAAGGTTCCTTATATGACTTTAGGGTTTACGTTCCATTTTGGTCATTCTATGGTCACAGAAGAATGTTTAATAGAGTTTAGATTTAAACACCATCCACCGCAAGTTTTTATTATAAATATATTAAATAAATATATATATATATATAATAATATATTTATTATAATATATTATTGGGGAAGTATGACTGAAGTATGACAAATGTTTTTGCTGCTTTGGCAAACCTGTTTGTTTGGAGTTCATATCTGGAGTTAATGCATTTGTTTTTAATGTGTTAAATAGCATGGAATATTTAGTGTGCTTGTGCTTATATAAAATGATTTGATAAAATGAGATTTGTAAAATATAAAAATAATAACAATAAAAAAGAAATTCTTGTGGTACAAGACACTGTGGCATGGCAATCAGATGAAAGGGGGCCCTTGGTGTTGCTGTAGCCCCAGGGCCCAATGTGCTCTTAATCCGGGCCTGGTAGTATGATATTATTGTTTTAATAAACCTCCCAGGGTGTAATAAGTGTTTTGTTTGCTCATTAGAGTCATTTGTCAATCTCTACACTAAAGGAATGTGATTTGAGTTTTGAGAAATATGATAGATTTAAGTAAAAGTGTCTTTTCAATACAAAAATATAATAATGATTTAATGTAGTATTTTACAGTTGAATTAACAGATAAACAAAATGATGCAACAAAATCAACTGATTTATTGATATAAGCAAGATATGTGGAAGCATTTCATATTCTCTCAGTCTGCATATTTCATTCATAAGACATATTTTTATCACCATTTCAAAGTGAGCAATATTTCAATAAAGCAATAAACATATCAGCCATAAAATTGAAGATGAACAGCAGAATACAGATTGTCTCTTTATCTGAAGGATTCAGGAACATTTTCTCATATCAGCATCTAGATGGCAGTGCTTAATAATACAAGTGCAAACAGTCTCTAAACTGCCTCTTACATGTGAACATCATTTTATGATAAATTGCATTATTGTGGCTGCTTGTTGCCTTTACAGTATCACTGCTATATTTTTAATAGTTTCTTACTGTAAACTTTACATGATGCTGCTGTCAGGAAAATACTTCTAGTGATTACTATACATTAATTAATATAGCAGATGCTGTTTAACCAAAGCAACTTACAATTGAGAAAATACAAGCATTTGATGATATAAAAATTTTGAATTCATAAAACACACAAAGCAATTACAATCAATATCTTTACATCATATGAAGGACATGTGTTTGAAAGCAGAAATAAAAGGATCCTGTTTTCAGTAGGGTTTGAGGCATGATTTGCTTATTTTTTAAGTAATCTTGTATCCTAATGTTCCTAGTTTTTCTTCTCCTGCTTTCTTGATTGTTTCCATTGTTTCTTATTTATTTTATGATCAGTGAATCAGTGAATCAGTGTTGAGTGCGATCATCTCCAGAGTTTCCACACAGTGACAAGCTTCATTTACCAGTTTATTTTCTTTCTCATTCTTAAAGCTCTTCTTTCATCTTCTTGACCATAGACACACTGTTCCAACCTTGCCATTATATTCATTCTTTAATATTTCTGTAATAATGTTTGAGTTAATTTTGCTTTTGTTCCATCATTTTAACATATGCTTATAAACTGGACATATTTCCATCCAACTGCTTCCGTTGTTATTACACACCTTGAGTCATCTGAAAGGTTTTTGGTTTTATGTTGTCAAGAAACTTGAAGAATCTTGCCATTCCTCTAAAACTGAGAATCCATGATTGATCCGTAACTTCATCATCTTCATCATCATCTTCATCATCAGCGTCTGACTGACAATTGTCAAACAGGAAATACACTGGCTGATTCTCATCATTCACTGCACACTTGATTTTAATCTCTTTAACAGCATCAGGGCATTTTTAGGTGTCTTTCCATTTGAGTATGTGAAGAGCAAGAGAATGTTTTCAGCAATATCTCTTCCAAATAAAGACTGAACAGCATCAAATATGTATTGTTGTCTGTCAGAGAGACAGGTTTGTGTTGCTTTAATCACCAGACACACTGCATCTATTTCATTGATCCTTTCTGCAGATTCAAGTAATCTACGCAAACTCCCTGAGATCTCTTTATCAAGATCAACTCCACGAGTGTTTCCATATCCTGGAGTGTCGATGATTGTTAAATCAATTGGACTCTCTTGTAGATAAAACCCATAAACAGTGATGATGGAGGTCTGACTGTGAACTGATGTTCGGTCACTCTGATCATCTGTGATCTCAAACCAAACCTTGTCTTCTCTCTGAACACCCAACATGTAGTTGATCATCACATTGATCATGGTTGTTTTTCCTGTTCCTGTTTCTCCCACCATCAGAATAGTTTTATGGGGTTTGTTTATGTCTCTCTCTCCAAATGTCATTTTTCTATATGGTTCAGATTGATCCAGATTGTCCATCATTTTTTGCATACGGTATCGAGCAGGATTTCCATCTCTAATTAAGATGCTTTTCTTGATGAGATCATTTTTGTCCTGTAATAATCAAGATGAACATATGTATATAATATTAACATCCTTGTAAACAACAATCTTAAAATCATCTAAAATCAATTTTAAATGTATTGTTGTCTCAATGTTAGGCAGAATGTTAGCCTATATCACCATTCACTTTCATTGTGGATGCATTCAAAAGTTTTTAACTGAGGTTTGTGTTCCCTTGTGGATCTACAGTACATGAGTGAAACTTTTTTTAGTTTTGGGCGAACTATCCCTTAAGATTCCTGGGTGACAAAACCATAAAACAAGGGTAGGCAATATGAGTGCTTAATTGTGTGTTTTGATGATCAGTGGCAGGTGTGTGTGATGACTGACTGAGTGCAGGTGAGAACCAGGAGAGACGATGGGAAATGGAGTCCAGAGTGTGTTTGAGGGAAGGAGGACCAGTGCACTTGTGACAAAAATGGCTTACAATGTATTTGTGTTTTTTGGAATATTTTATATATGATGTAAAAAAAAAATGCACATCATACATTACCTTTGTGATAACTGTGGTGACATCAGATTCAGTGATGTAGTTCAGTTTTCCCACTGCTGCACATTTAATATTGTACTCAGTATCTGGTCTGAGATCAGTCAGAGTAACTGTATTCTGGTTCTTTGACACAGTTTGAGATCTCCAGTCTTCCTCTTCCTTCATTTTGTACAGTAGTTTGAGCTCCTCTGTAGCAGGACACGGTGGAGACACTTTCAAATCCACTTGAGTACATCTGTCCTGTTGGACTGTGATTGGACAGTCTGGTTTTGATGGAGTACTGAAGTAAACAGCTTCATTAGATCCATTTGTATATAGAAGAATGCAGGAACCTGGATGCTTTTCATGGTCTTTTATGGAAACCATAAATTTAGTACTTTCGTTGTTATGAAGCATCAGCTCTTTAAAGTTTTCAGATGTTCTCTCATTTTTCTCCCTGATTCTTCCAGGAGCCATGATTGAGACGCCACACAGGTTTCTTCTGTGGATTTCTCATCATTGAGCATTATGTAATTTCTTGTTCATTAAGAAACTCATCCGGCTGTTCAAGAGAACTGAAAGTGTAACAAAACACGTTCTCCACCTGAATATCTGACAGATATGAGTCCAAACTTCTGTTCACTTCGGCTCAAAGTCCATTAACTGTCGAAGAAACTCATTAACATTGTTCAATTCTTTTCTTTCGCTGTGATCCACTCTTCAGACTCTTTCATTGATGGAACTCATCATGAGCTTGTAGAAGATCCTTCAGATCACAAGACTCTTTTTCACAATCTTTAACTGACTGGATCACAGATTGATTCGGTCACTGAATTCTTGTCGGTACATTTGGCAGTTTTGCCTCATATCTTTATTTTCTTATGAAGTGCACTAAAGGTTGTTTCTCTGGTGTTTTTCAGAAGTTCACTGCACTTGTTTCAGTCCAGTTTAGATTTTCGATAGCAGACTCTTTGCCTTGATGAGATTCTGGTTATGACTGTGAGACGCGTCACATCACTGTCTACGGTGTTTTGAGTTTTCCACTGCTGCACATTTATATTGTACTCAGTATCTGGTCTGAGATCAGTCAGATAACTGTATTCTGGTTCTTTGGCACAGTTTGAGATCTCCAGTCTTCTCTTCCTTCATTTTGTACAGTAGTTTGAGCTCCTCTGTAGCAGGACATGGTGGAGACACTTTCAAAACCACTTGAGTACATCTGACATCTTCAATGATTGGACAGTCTGGTTTTGATGGAGGAGTGAAGCAAACAGCTTCATTAGATTCATTTTCATACAGCAGTATGCAGGAACCTGGATTATTTTCCATTTCTTTTGATGCAACAATAAACTTGACTGATTTGCAATCTTGTGAATCAATCAAGTTTTTAAAAACCCTCAAGTTGTTCCTCATTGTCTTTTGGATGTCAGGTGCAAGCCAAGTCTTGTGTTCGGTTTTCTCCTTATCTTTTCCTTTTGTTGAAGACCTCAGGAAGGCCTTTTGTTCAGAAAGCAGCTCATCTGTCCAGCTCAATGATGTGAAAGTGTAGCTGACCAAATGTTTAACTTCCAGATTCATCAAATTTTTATTGAGGTTGATTTCTACCATTGCTCCTGAGTCATTCAGTTGTGTGAGCAATATTTTAATGATGTCAGATTCTTCCTCTTTCTCTTTCAGCCATTGTTCAAGAGCGCTTCTTTCAAATGGAGATTCCTCGTGTTCATGTAGAAGATCAATCAATGCTGAATCCTCTTTGAATTTCCACGGATCTTTGGTAAGAGAGAGCCGAGTTTCTTCACGAGACTCATCTGCACCGGTGGCAGTTTTTCTTCATGTCATTGATTTTGTCATGAAATGCAGTAAATGTTGAAGCAGGCGTGTCTGTCAGAAGATCACTGCATTTCATCTCAGTTGTACTTAAACTCTCAATAACAGATTCAATGTCTGTGCTTAAACCTGTGCTGATTTCATGCTGAAACTTTACAACTCTTGAGAAAAGTTTGTCCAAAGGATAAAGCCAAACTCTCAGTGGAACCGCAAGCCTTTTGTTTTCTCCCAGCAGTTTCGGAGATCTTCAAAAACCTTCATGGCATCTTCAAAAGAGGTCGGGTTACGTGGTAGCTGGAAGTCACATAAAGTTTACAACTGAATTTTGGGCAGCAGTCTTCAGATTGTCATTCATTTTCATACTTGCTTCAATGTTTCCATCTGAAATCCCTTTTAGTTTCTCAAAGACAGCTTTTACTTCTCCTGCTACCTCCATTTTGTCTTCATCTGAAGAAACTTCTCTATCAAAAACAAAGCAGGCATCTGCTCCGTACAGCACTGCTGTCACTACATGTGTGGCTACATCATTCTCATAGTGAGCCATGTCTCCAGAAGCAAAGTGGTTTATGATCAGCTCTTCAAACTTAGTGGTTGAATGATAATGTAATGTGAGTCTCTCGTTGATTGAATGATTTCTGGTGTCCTTGAGATAATTGGCAGCTCCATTTACATGATGAGTCCACCTAAAAGACTCAGTTCAGACACCATCAATATTCAGCAATCTAGATTTTTCCTCAATCGAATCTGAAGCTGTGACTGTGAAATCTGTATTAATTTGGGGTTTAGTGCTTATGTTCTGCTGCAGCTCTTTACTCCAATGTCTGATTCCTGAAATGGAGAAAAATGATTATTGAATAAATAGCATATGTATTTATGCCTAAAATCATTTTGTAATATGGCAGCTATTTAATCCACCTCTTTGTGCAAACAGACCTTAATTTTATTACAGCACAGCAGGACGAGCGGGTGAATCACTAATATAAGCATATATTCAGAGTTGGTAATCCAGGGGTCAAAGAGTAAAGTCCTGCCAATTTTTATCACCACTGAAGCATTAATGAGATAAATAAGTGATTTTGAGTGATGATTGACCATTATTGAAGACACCTGATGATAACAAGCAGAATCACCAAAGGAGAAATCACAGTTTTTAAGTTACCATCATCGAGGTCAGGGTTTGTTTTAGTGAGCTCTTGACCCTTGACTTTTTAATAGTTTTTGGTTGGGCAGTTTTAACTGCAGTAGAACCAACCCACAAACAAAGTTAAAGATGATCAGGTGTTTTTGGTTATTTTTCACATAATCATTATTTGACTGAATCACTGAACTCATTTAGAGCCCAATCTCTGAGTTTAGATTTACATTATTGATTACAGCAGAACTGTGATTTCTACAGCACAAGATCAGCTTTATCTACAATTTTTTTTTTTTTCCAAAAAGTTGTCCTTATCACAAAAAATATATATATATAAATATATATATAGTTTAGACACACACAGACATCAAGATCAGCGTATGAATCTCAACAACGGTGACCAAGCAACATATTCTGATCAACAGATCACTCTGAACATTAGAAAACAAGCTACTAAAAAGTCACAGAAAAACAGCAAAATTTTAATAGTGAGATAAAGAAAATTAAAAGACAATTCAGCTCATAATTTATTCATGCAGCAGCTGATGGGAGCCTGGATGAATTTTGATGGTGGCTCCCAGAATGCACTGCAACATGCTTTATGTTTGTCACCACTGTTGAGATTCACAGGATGATTCTTGATGTCGTGTGTTTAAATGAGTTCTGCTTTTTTTTTTTTAAATCAGAACTCTAAAAAAAAAAAAAATTCTGTATTGATAAAGCTGATCTTGTGCTGTAGAATCACAGTGCTGCTGTAATCAATATAAATCTAACTCAGAGATTGGGCTCTAAATGAGTTCATGATTCAGATCAAATAATGATATGTGAAAACATAACCAACAACACCTGATCATCTTTTAACTTTGCTTGTCTGGTTGGTTCTAATGCAGTTAAACTGCCCAAACAAAATCTAATATTAAAAAGTCAAGGGTCAAGAGCTCAACTAAAACAAACCCTGACCTCGATGATGGTAACTTAAAAATTGTGATTTTCTCCTTTGGTGATTCTGCTTGTTATCATCAGGTGTCTTCAATAATGCTCAATCATCACTCAATTAATCACTTATTTATCTCATTAATGCTTCAGTGGGTGGAATAAAAATATGGCAGGACTTTTACTCTTTGACCCCTGGATTACCCAACTCTGCATATATTAATATATTATAATGCAGCAACTGTTAAGTTCTGCTCCGAGACACAAAGACTGAGGATCCAAGTGCAGTAGATTATTAGGGCAACCCAGAATCATAATTCATGTAATAGGTAATTAGTCAAAACACACTGCATAGACAATCCAGTCAAACAACAAAAGTCCAAGGCACAGGCAAACAGGGAAATCCAGCAGAGTCGGTGCCAGAGCAGATCTACTGGAGGGGCATTGGGTCATTGGCAGGGGGTCATCTCAGCTAGAAATGTTATTGTTATAAGAATGTTTTGAGAACATTATGCTAAGTTCTGGTAATGTTTTCAGTGGCAAGTTTTATTTTTGTTCCCAGTAGTGTTGTCACGGTACCAAAATTTCAGTATTCGGTACCAATACCAGTAAAAATCCACGGTTCTCGGTACCAATTTCGGTACCAAAGCAAAACACAAAAACATGCTAACTGAACAACACACTGTTTTTATTAATAAAGTTGAGCAAAAATAAAATGTACAAAAACCAATGCCATTCTTTTATACTTTAGTTTTTCCACAAGTAATAAATATATGAAAATAAGAAACAAGTAAAAAATTACAACAAACATGCCATGACTGCATAAACACTCTTATTTATAAACTTAAATATTTTTATAAATTAAACAAAATATGCCATGACTGAACAACACAAGAGGTTATAAACTTAAATATTATAAATTAAAACAAAACAATGGCATAATTTAAGTATTTCACACCAGGGAATGTAACATTTGAGTAATTAAATAACTATATATCATTACAAGCATTGAAAAGAACAACAACAAAAAATGTAAACAAGTTTCACTTACTCTATGTTTAGGTTTCACCTAAACAATACTGGCCTACAGTTATTCCTTAAGTTAGTTTTTTTGCCATTTCCAGATTTTCAGAAAGAAACACTAACATATCAACATGTTCCTGACTCAATCTTGAACGTCTTGGGCTAACAATATACCCTGCAGTACTGAACACTCTTTCAGATGAACAGCTTGATGCAGCAATGCACAGATACTTCCTGGCAAACTCTGATAGTTGAGGTAGCGTACCCATATTTGTTTTCCACCAGGAAAGTGGATCATCCTCAGCACTGACCTCAGGCATCTGACCGTACACCAAGAATTCACCATTTAACTCATCACTTGCAGAAAGCTGTGCTTGACCTGAGGATGTTGGTTCTCCTTTTTCTTTCTTTTCCCCTTGTATGGTGGAAAGCAGTTGCTTCAGGTCATTTTTGGATTTTTTTGATGGCCTTACTTCTTGACTTGACTCTCCAGACACCTGAGATGCACTTCCTTCTGCATCGCCCATTTTCCTCGCCTGATCCAGGAGACTTTTCTTCACATCATCCTTAAGAGAAACAAAGCTGTTCTTGAATCTCGGGTCAAGGTATGTTGCAGTGTTGAAAAGAAGCCGCAGCTGCAGGTCATCATAGCGATGCTGAAGATAATCGTTTATCTTTTCCTTCATTTTTTTTGGCTAATGCAGAGTCACTTTGATCATGACTGAGACATTCAAAGACCTTCCAGAGTAATGGCAAGACTGAGGACAGGGTGGTATGTTTCTCCCCACTAAGTGCATCAGTAAAAGGACTGAGTGGCTCAAGAACTGCTTTAACAGTTTCTAAAACTGTAATGTCTGTGTCTTTTGGCATCAGATACCATTTTTTCCTGTCTTCAGCCAGCACAGCACAGACAACCTGCTGCTGCTCCAAGAAACGTTCCACCATATCGTATGAAGAATTCCAGCGAGTGGGCTCGTCGTGAATGAGTTTATGGTCTGGAGTGGACAGATCTTTCTGTTTTTTGGCCAGCTGGCGTGAAAGTTTTGGTGATCTGGTGAAGGCAGAAATAGTTTTTCGAAGCCTTGACAGAGCTGTGGACACCCTATTTATGTCTAATGCCTTATTTACAGCAAGGTGGAGATTGTGTCCAAAACAAGGAATCCAGGGGTAGTCCTCAAAGGCTTTTTTGTTGTTTGTGGCATTATCGGTTGTGATGCCTGACATTCTTACAATGTCCAAATTCCAGTCTTCAAGTTTCTCATCAAAGGCCTCCTTCAAACTTTCAGCAGTGTGATCTGTGTTGAGACCACAACAGCCAAGACACCAGGATTGTAATTCCCACGATTTTGTAATGTACTGCAGAGTTACAGACATGAAAGTGTCTGCAGTTCTGCTTGTCCAAAGATCTGTTGTGCAGCTGTAAAATGGTTTCTCTCCGAGATGCTGATTATCAGGTCTCTGGTGTCATTGTAGATGGCGGGGAATCTCTGTGTACATAAAAAAAGTTTCGGCTTGGAAGCTGGTATTTTGGGTTAAAGTGATGAAGCAGTTGCTGAAATCCAAATTTTTCAACGGTGTAAATGGGCACTTTATCCATACATATGAATTCAGCAACAGCTCGGTTCAGTTTTCTTGCTTCAGGTGAGTTTTTTGTCATATTTCTGCTGCCGCCGAAAAGCATCTGTAACTGTTGTATGTTTCAGAGTTTGCTGGGGTGTCACTGTAGATGTTTCATGATCTTCCTCAGCCTGCAGCTGTAAAAGGAAATATATAAAAGTAAACATGCTTAATCCAACCAAATGCAACATTAGATCTTGACACCAGCTAAAATATAACTTTTCTATAAATAACAAACCTTGGCTTTTATAATAAATTTAGATAGGATTACATATGTGTATATCACTGTTACAAAGAAGTAATTATTCTTAGGGTTAACCATTACATTTTTAAAATCAAAAGTTGTATATATTAACATTATTTAATGCACAACAATAGTAGCCTAATGTTAGAATGGTACCAACTGTAAAGTTTTAGCACACTATGTAGCAGATAAACCGTGTTTTATATTAATGTACTTTTATTTAATCTAAACTGCGTCATTCTAACACTCATTCATTATTAGCGTTAGCCGCACCACATATGCTAACGATTTACTATGCAAACAGCTAACGTTTTGTTTATTTCAATCTGACGTTCAAATTAAAATATGGTATATTATTTATAACAGTAGCTCTAAATATGAAATGAAATTGAAACTTACCTGCTTGAACTCTTTCATTAGATCCGGGTGCCGGTCTTTAAGGTGCTTTATTAAGTTTGATGTGTTTCGTCCTTTTGAGAGAAAACTTCGATGACATCGTTTGCAAATTGGTTTTTGATGATCTATGATGTTCCCCTCATCATCAGCCGTAAATCCGAAATATTTCCATACGTGGCTTTTTCCTCCTTTCTTGTCAACAAGTGGATTTACAGCCACCGCATCAGCACCGCCGGTCGCCATGTCTCCGTGCTTTTATGAAGACGACGCAACTGCGCACCTTTTGGATAGCGCATCAAGAACCGGGTTTGACCGGGTTTTCGGTACCACCGGTACTTAAGAAAACCTGGTACCGTGACGTTTTAATTTTTTAGTAACCGACTTGGTACCGAAGTACCGGGTCTTCTGACAACACTAGTTCCCAGAATATTCTACTAAAAAGGTAGGATAACATTATTTAAAAACATTGTAAAAATGTTTGGTGATAACATTGTTAGAACATTATCCCCTAACATTCTTATAAAGTTTTTAGGGGCAATCAGATGACGCTCCGAATCTTCCTGAAGCAGTGTTTTGAAATCGGTCATCTCTAAATAAGTCATTATTTTGTTTTTTGGTGCACCAAAATATTCTCGTGGCTTTATATTAATATTGAACCACTGTACTCACAGAAACTGATTTAGATGTGTTTTTAGTACCTTTATGGATCTTGACAGAGGAAGTGTCATTGCTCCCTACGTAGGCCTCATGAAGCCTCGAATTTCAACTAAAATATCTTATTTTGTGTTCTGAAGATCAACAAAGGTCTTACGGGTGTGGAACGACATGAGGGTAAGTAATAAATGACAGAATTTTCATTTTTTGGGTGAACTAACCCTTTAACACTGGGGGTTTTGCTGTGTACGATGTGGGGGCAACAGACCATTCAGTCCATCATAATGCATCACCTGGTACTAGAACATCTCTCCTGCAGTCATACAGCATCCCCAGCTGGAAGGGTCTCCCTAGAGCTGCAGTCTCTATTGAATTCACTCCCACTGGATCCATGCTAGACAAAACACAGAAAAGAAGAAATCAACCAAACAGATTACTGATAGAGGTTTGGCCAATATATGTGTGTATACCAGGGCCGGCGCGTGCCTATAGGTGAACTAGGCAGCCGCCTAGGGCGGCAGCACAGTCAGGGCGGCAAGAGGGACTTGTTTTTTTTTTGTTTTTTTTTAAATGGAAGTAATTAATTTATTTTTTGGACATTCGTTTGGAATTATTTCACTTATAAAGTTACCACCTGATTAGTTATTCTAAATCTAAATTAACTTAACTTCCTTCTAATAAGTACCAAAACCCGCCTCAACCAAGAGCGGCATATGGGTTCTATAGTGTAGCCAATCACATACATATCTTTGATTTTGCAATGGCCAATCAGAGGTGTTTAAGTTAGCACTGAACAAAAACTCCGGCTTTTAGAGCGGTGTGAGTGGACGCTGGGTTCTACTTCTGCATGCTTGGGAATCCTCTCATATAACACAGTGTGGATATTATGTAAATAAGAGATTCATTGTGTATAGACAGCTTCATTTATTATAACAGAACTTTGTGAGATTGCGATGAAGTAGACTAAGGGGCCGTTCACATATCGCGTCTTTTGCGCGCTCGGCAATTAAGCGCACTCAAATCAGAAGCAACGCAGTCGCGAAGCGTTTTCAGATGAAAAATTCTCAACTTTTCAGAATGCAGCAAGCTCACCACGCTGGTAATGTACAAGAACCAACCGAACAGTTTTGTCCTTACTGTAACAAACATTGAAAGCTCAGCTGACAGTTGATCATAGCTGTACAGGGCAGGTTTTTATTTCTCATCTCCATAAATATATCGTAGTAGAGCTAACGCAAGGGCTAGAAATCTATCCTGGCTAAAACCTTCATCTTCATCATGGAGAACGCAGTTCATGGTTTGCATAGCACGACAGCGCTTTGGAAAGAAGCGTCATGGCCGCGCTTTCCACGCGTTTTTAGACGCTATATGTGAACGGCCCCTAATATGACAACTTTTCATGATTATAGAGGGAGCGTGCCAAATCCCTTATACAGTACTTATTTTTCGTTTAACTTATTTTTCTGTTTAACAGTGGTTTGTGGAACATAGACGCCTTATAAAAAATATCTAGGCTACCAGGAGTGTTTATTCTGGGCTGGTATATCTATAGGTGTGACGACACACAAATTCAAACTATTACAAGGAAATTTATTTTTAAGTGCATCTCCTTGGCCTTCCCTTAAACCAATAAACAAAACCTTCAGTCTTTCACAAGCATCTCAAAGATCGAGTTTAATTGTGAGTGTGAAGTATGGGGGGTCCGCACAACGGTGTTTTGCCTAAAGCGGCAGTTGAGCTTGGCGCCAGCCCTGGTGTGTACAATATTCACAATTAAATACAGACTCAATTTCACAAGTTCACAGATACATAAAATATGTGTATGTTATAACTGATGTGGTAATACATAGATAGAACTAGAAGTGAGAAGATGGGGTGGTGGAGGAATACTGAAGAACTGTCAATGAAACAGAAAGGTGAGTCTGCAGAATTTATACACCTCTTGTTGCTGGTACACTCTTAGCCCAGATTTTATATTTACTTAAAAATATAATTACAATATACTTAAAATATTTAAGTTTGGATGCATTATATTATACTAATTTGTGGGTGTATTTGAATGTGTTAATAAATGTAAGTTAAATGCACTTAAATTATGAGTTTTTCCCTCCTGACCACGCCTCCTACCACTGGTTGCGCCAGGTATGACGCCATTTTGTTGTGTGTGAATAGAGGGGATGCATCGACGTCACTTCCCGCCGAAAACGCCTCCCTCAGCTGGACTGAGTGGCAAAGAACCTGCTGCGGGACTGGATTTAACAGGGGAAACTGCGAAAACGCGAGTAAAACTAACGGAATATATTACACTAAAGGTTGGAATTGCATGTGTTCCTTACAACTTGTCAATAAACCTAATCCATGGATATTGACATGCAGCCATGAGTCGTGTTTCCTGACATTTATATGTGCCCGATTTCGATGGCGGGAAACACATAAACAAATCTCCTGTGAATATTTTAATAACTACAATATTGTAGGTTTAAATCCGCGTAATCACTTATATCAATGTTATAATCGTCATATTGTCCCACCCTAAACATCTATAGTTTTATAGTAAGTTTTTGTCAGTGTTGTTATTTAAAACCCCAATTGTGCAAGATATAGATGGAAATAATTAATTGATGAGTTGTCAACTATATATAACAATACAATATATACGTATGATTTTACCTCAAAATCCAACAATTTTGACACAAAATGATAACTAAAACATCTTTCTTTCTCTGCCTGGAGTGGAGTGTGTTTCTTGAAATGCAGTGATCCATTTGCTTTTTTTTTCCCTGAACTTTCTGCAGTTTTTAAATATATACCTCAGGGTTTGTGTCAAAGCTATTTGTACAGTCAGTCACAAAGCTCTTTCACGTTTTGGATTGTTTTTGTGTGTTTTTCGCGACATACACGGCGAAAACCAATGCTGCTGCTCAAGGGGCTCGCACCTGGACGCGAAGCTCAGCGACACGTCTTTCAAATTCGAACGCTTGTTTTATATTTTTTTTTCTGAGTCGTAGCTGGGCGCCGCGGACAGCGCCGAATGTCGCCGCCGGTGTCGTACACTATAGTTCTAAAACAATGCGTTCGAATTTTAAAGACGTGGCGAGGCCGCTGAGCTTCTCGTCCGTGGTTGCGAGCCCCTTCAGTCTTTTGCCACTCAGTGGCCCGTGACCGCAGTCGTAACGGTCGACGTGACGTCACGTGCATACCTCTATTCAGGAGCTGTTGATGAGCAGTTGGAACATTTTTTTTGGCTGTTCTAACAGACATTTTCCAAACATTTTACCTTTTTATATTTTTTCACCAAAGAGAAAATCACAATTTTTAAGTTACCATCATCAAGTCAGGGTTTGTTTTATTGACTCTCTTGACCCTTGACTTTTTAAATATAGATTTTTGGGCAGTTTTAACTGCAATTAAAACCAACCAGACAAGCAAAGTTATAGATGATTAGGTGGTGTTGGTTTATGTTTTCACATATCATTATTTGATCTGAATCACTGAACTCATTTAGAGCCCAATCTCTGAGTTAGATTTACATTATTGATTTTACAGCATATCAGCTTTATCAATACAATATTATTATTTTTTTTTTTTTTTTAAAGTTGTCCTTATCACACAAAAAATATATATATTTTTAGGCACACACAGACATCAAGATCCCTGTGAATCTCACAACGGTGACAGCAACATATCTGATAAACAGATCAACTCTGAACATTACAAAAAACGCTAAAAAGTCAAAACAGCAAAATTTAAATAGTGAGAATAAGAAAATTACTAAGCAATTCAGCTCATATTTTATTCATGCAGCAATGCATGATGGGAGGCATTGATGAATTTTGATTGGTGGCAAGTTAACTTGCTTAGTACATTGAACTTAAATATACTAGGTGTAATAACTACAAAGTAATTAATATTACAAAACATTTTAAGTTAAATGAACTTTAATTATTAAGTTAACATTACTTAATTTTTTTAGGGCAACCAGCTTCCTCAAATTTCCTCATTTAAGTAAATTCACTTATCCCGGGCTAACAGTGTAGATTAGCTGAAAGCTTTCCACTTGTGTTAATTAGGTTAATTATCTGCACCTGCTCCTCCTGAACTTTGTTAATAAAACATCATTTACAGTGCACAGTAATGTAGTCTTACCTTTTTGAAGACATGTGAGTATCTGTCATGACTGGTTACACGTATGGGGTGACTTCCAGCTGACAAAATAATGTGTTGCTAAATAAAATACAAAATAAAAATTATTTTTTTCTCATAATAGAAATTAGGCATCAATGTCTACTGAAGAGCTAAACAAACTGTTATCATAAAACAAGGAACGCAACAACTACTGCATGGGTGTAAATTCCATATTCAGTCCTGTTTGGGTGTAGGGATAGTTCAACACATAAAGTGTAACTGTTACCATATACATATAAGATGGTACAGTGGATATAAAAGTGGTATTTTGTAATGTAAAAAATAAAATAAAAACAAAGATAAATCATATCAGAACTTTTGCACTCAGTCTGTTTGGATAGGAGTCGATCAACTTGGCACATTTTGACATGGTAATATTTTCCCATGATCCAGATCTGTTAAATTGCGAGGACATCTCCTGTTTATGGTCCTCTTCAGGTCCCTCACAGATTTTCTATTGGATTCTATAGGATTCTGTTGGATTTGTGTTTTGGATCATTGTCATACATCAAAAAAATAACTCTTTGAACAAACATAAAAAATGATGGAAAGGATTTCCACATGATTAAGTTGCTTTATTTCAGCATTATGCAATCTGTTATTCCAATTTAATGTACTTACGTTGGGTCAACTTAATTTATTAAGGTTGATTTAACTTATTTACTATGGTTGGGCACAGCTTAATTTAATAGTGTCAACCCAACTAATTTGCAATGTTTTGGAAAATAAATAAAAAGCAATAAATAAATAAATAATATTTTTTTATATATATACATTGATTTTCACAATTAATCCTTCTTGTTTAATTTTGTGATTTACATAACTTATGTTCTGTGTTAAAAATCTAGATGTGATACTGGATTCATCCTAAAATGCTTTAACCATAAACATTGTAAGCCTAAATTGATCATAAGTCCATTGGTAGCACTGTCTTATGATCAACTATGCTTACAATGCTTTAGGAAATGACTTTCTTACTTTCTTATTAAAATAATTTGAAAGTTTGTTAGCAGGTCCTCAACCCAAGCACAAGTGCAACACTTCACCACAATGGTAACCTTAAAACTATTAATTAACAGAAACTTTTAAATACCAACATAATAGAACAGTAAACATTAAAAAGTCTTTCCATTTTCTCATCTTCCTAAAAACTGCTTAAAATAACACTTTATTTCAACATTTACACTCCTAGTTCAGCCCCTTTGCTAAGCATGATGGGAAGTGAAAATCCTGTTTAACTGAGTCCTGGTTAGGTTTACTTGATTGAAACATGTTATTCCAATTGAAAAACATCAAATTAAGTCAAGGAGTAATCACTTCAAGTCAATTTAACATGAATCAATCACATTTAAATCAGAAACTTGATACAATGGGTGTTGAATCATAATAAATTGTTTAAATAAACTGAACAGCTCAAAAAATGTTTTTTTTTTTTTTTTTTTTTGAGTGGACTGGAAGGTGAACATTCTCTTTATTTTCAAATTTCTAGCAAACACCAAAATATTCTTTGCCAAAATCAACTGGTACTTTGATCTATTTACAACTCTACGTTCACCAAAGCCCCAGATCCAGCTGAAAGGCAGTTCCAGAGTATGATGCTGCAACAATGAGCATGGTGTTCTTTTGCTGATGTGCTGTGTTGTTTTTGCACCCTGCATACCTTTGACAATTTGGGCTAAAAATATAATTGGTCTCAAACACATTTTTACATGGTTTTTGGGAAACTGGATTTGTGTTTTTACAAATTTTCAGCTGAACTTGGATGCTTTTTTAGTCCGAAAAGGCTTGCACCTCATAGCACAGACAGATGATGGTTGTCACATGTAGAGAGCAACCAGTACTTGCCACAAAAAGCTGCAACTCTGTTTATATTGTTTATATTGATGTTGGCCTCTCTACAGCTTCCCAGGGGTGCGTTTCCCAAAAGCATCGTTAGCCAACTAACATCGCAAGTTCCATCGTTAGTAATATAGTTCAACGATTTGGTGTTTCCCAAAACCATAGTTCAAACGAACATTCGCAAACTGCATCACAACTTGTGTGTTGGAACAACAGCTCTCGAGCTGTAGAAGCATAAATTCTTGTTTTTATGACATGTGGACTTAATAATCATTATCTTGAGCAAAATAAGCCAACTGGCATTAAGTACAATGTATATCTTTTATTTTGAATATATACAAATGCCATTTATATATTTTAGTTTGTCAAGAGATTTTAAGCACCGTTTTTGGAGAGTGCGCATGTGTGTATGTGCTCTAGTACGTGAAAACAAGCATTTGATTTAATCTGGAAATAAAGCAAAATAACTGAAGAAAAATAAAATTAATCCTCTAATGTCATGTCCATAATTTATAGCAAAAAATCTAGCATTAATTCGATCTCAAACAGATTCATTTAAAGAAGTTATTACTCACCGCCTGCATGACGTCATTCACCAACGACAGGTTTAATGACAATACGGTTTCGGGAAACAGTCGAGACTAGCTGGTTGATTTGCTCAATGATACATTGTACTATGGTAGTGAAGCTTGTTGCATTCAAGTGCTTTGTTGTCAGAATGAACAGGAATCATAGGGGATACCAGGTTTATTCTTGACTACTTTTTTTGGAAAATCTTATTAAAACCACTTATGCAGTTAGGATAGTTTTTTTTATTTATTTATTTTTATTAGGTTTATTTATTTATTTTTTTTTCTTTGAAAAGTGTCTCTTTTGTATTTAGTGGCATTGCATTGATTTTTACATTAAAGTTGTTCTTATATGATATATATTTGTACAGTATACCTCACATAGACCTCACTTATTTAAGATATCTGCAAAGAGAATGCCTTATAAAATGGAACCCATAAGTTCCTGGAAGAGAACTCTAAAGATTGTCAGGAACTGAAATAGTGACATTAGTATCCCATTTTATTCTCTATACAGTGAAGATGCTGATAAAATATATACAATTTACAAATTTTTTATGGGAATTCACGAGTTCACATTTACATATAATTAAGTACAGTAAGGGTTATGCATATTTGGCGTGCTGTCCGGGGGGAGGGCTCCGAGCTCAGAAATTTTGGCCCGAACCCAGAGTACTCCCCCCATTGAGATAGAAGTAGATAGAACTGAAGTTAGGAGAAGGGGTGGAGAAGGGATGCTGATGAACTGTCAGATGAACAGAGGTAAGTCTGCTGTATTTATACCTCTTGTCATGATTGCATTGATTAACTGAATGCTCTCCACCTGAGCTAGTTAGATTAATTATCTGCACCTCTTCCTCCCGAACTTTGTTTAATAAAACATCATTTCACAAGTTCACATTTACATATAATTAAGTATAGTAAGGGTTATGCATATTTGGCGTGCTGTCCGGGGGGAGGGTTCCGAGCTCGGAAATTTTGGCCCGAACCCAGAGTACTCCCCCAAATGCAAAAAAGCAAAGGACAGCCGCTAGACCATATAACCCCCAAAAACCTTAAGACTGGCGAGCTGGCGTTTCGAGAAACCTGGTTGTTGAACCAAGAGGGCCCATGTTGCCTCTGATGGGGGCAGCTTGTAGCGCCGGGCCTTAATGGACGTTGTTGATTGATGGACGGAGGGAGGAGTGGTGAGGTTCAACAACCAGCCTAAAGGGCCTATAGAGCCTCCAACGGGAGCGGCTTGTGGAGTCGGGTGAACAGGCCCTGTCGGCCGCCTGCAGGATGAAAGAATTTAGAATGCACGGCAATACTCAATACTCACGGCAGCGGACAGGTACTGGGAAACTCTACTGGGAGAGCTTTTGCGGTGACTGCTGAGATCAATACTCACTGGACGGAGAAAGAAAACTGATGACCAACAGGAAGGGCTATCGCTGCGTCCGCTGGGAGATCAATACTCGCTGGATGGAGAAAGTTTTTTTTTTTTTTTTTTTTTTTTTATAACTGATGAGGGTTTGATGGGCTTTTTTGATGTGGAAGCGGTTGGTTCTGATGTAACTCTGGAAAGCGTCCGATGACCATCTTCCAAGAGCTTGGATCTGCTGCTGGGAGAGGCCTTTTTGGGCTGCCGAGGTTGCTGCCCCAATGCGGAAAGAGTGGCTGGAGTAGTTTTTTGCTGGAATGCCTGAATGTTGGAGAACGGATTTGAGGTGCTTTTGGAACCAAAAGCGAGTGACAGGTTTGTTGGAGTCGTCTATGAAAAGGGGTTCGTAGGGGGATTTAGCCTGAGAGCTTCTTAATTGGAGGTATGCGAAAATGGACCGGTATGGTTGGATTGGTGAGGAAATGTTGAAAATATAGCTTGGCCTGTCTTGCTTTGTTTAATTAAATATGAGATTGTATCGTTATCGAGAACAGACAAGTCTGCAATGGTGGGGTGGATTTTTGGATCGAATTTGGAAGTGATTGCGAGTTCCGAGCATCTTAAAAAACCGAAGAAGGCCAGAATAAACATAGCGCCAAGTGTGCGGGCGGTATTGAGAGGCTGGTAGCCTGAGCGGAGGGTATGGATGCATTTTGTGAGAATGTCTAGTGTTATGGGTTGTCTGGGGTCGGGACGTTTGGGCTGGGAACATTGAATCCCTTTGATTAGGAGGAAGGTTTGTGAATTTTTAATCTCAGTGGAGGGAGTGCCAAACATCAATTTGTGAAAGAATTGGATGCCGCTCAAGTAGCCTTTGATAAACCCGACTTGGAACCCTTTGACACTGTTGAGATATGAGATGAAAGAGGTGATTGAAAGGAGAGAGAAATCGGGAAACGGCGTGTTATATGACGAGTGGAATGCTTTAAAACATCTCCAAGCTGTTACATAGGATTGCAGTGTCCTCGAGGAGACTGCTTGGAGGATTGTGTCGAGCGACACGTCAAGGAGGGGTTTTAGCGGGTGGGTTACGGGAATATCAGTTCTGAAAAGTGAGGTACTGGAGTTGGAAATTGGTCTGCCTCCTGAATTTCTGAAACAGAAAGCGAGACAGAGAGTCAGCGATTTTGTTTTCTGATCCTGGGACATGTTTAGCAATTATGATAAATTGGTTGCATGCTGAGATCCAGATTAGACATCTTAAAAAAGGCATCAAAGTGAGTGAATTAGAACGGCCTTTATTAATGCACTGGACTGTTGCTTCGTTGTCACAATGCACTAACATACTGTTAGCTGTCCATTCTTTCCCCCACAGGAAGGCTGCTACTACGAGAGGATAGAGCTCGAATAGCGCTGAGGACTGTGGTATGTCCTGAAATTGAGGAGGCCATGGTGATGCGAATCAGCGTCCTTGGTAAAAACCTCCAAAGCCTTTTGAGGGGGCTGCATCTGTGAACAGCTGGATATCCACGGGGGAAGAGACAAGATTATTATAGAAAAAAGATAGGCTGTATTATGGAAATTAAGTCCTCTAGCGCGTGAACCGAGGAGGCGAGTGAGAGGAGATACGCGATGAACGGGCAGCCTTGTGGGATGATGCGCATGGCGAAGTTTAAGTGGCCGAGCAGGGATAGGAGTTTGCGTTTTGAACAATTTGAACTGTCTAGAAGGGTAGAAGAGACGAGGATTATCCTATCGATTTTTTTCCTTGGGCAGGGAAGCTTGATATTTAACTGAATCCAAATTAATTCCAAGGAATTTGAAGGATGTGGCGGGACCCACCGTTTTTTCCTGGGCGATGGGAATTCCAAGCTCAGAAAAAACTTTTCGAACCTTAAGGATATGGGCAGCTGGGAATGGTGTCGGGGGGCGAAATGATTAGAAAATCGTCTAGCAGGTGAATGAGGTGAGGAATTGCGTAATTGTTCGACAGAATCAGCAGACCGCTTCTGATAACATGTCAAAAATTTTGGGGCTGCTTTTGCATCAAAACATTAAGCGAACAGCGAAATAGAATTTCTCGTGCCAGCGCACCCCGAATAAGTGCCATGAATCAGGATGAATGGGCATCACTTTAAAAGCAGACGTGGTGTCGATTTTTGCGAGCCAAGCACCCCGACCTACGATTTTTATCATTGCGATTGCATGATCTATGTGATGGTATTTGAGAGAGAATTTGTCGAGTGGAATCAAGCTATTTCTGCTTGGGAACAGAGAATTATGTGGAGCTGAGAGATCGATTATGAGGCGTTTCTTACCTGAAAATTTTCTCGTAGCCACTCCAATAGGGCTGATGTGAAAAATGTTGAATGGAGGGTTGTCAAAAGGGCAGATCATGAAACCTGACTCGACTTCTTTTCTAATCAGGTTGTTTACGGTGTCAGGCTCAGTGAGAGCGGATTGGAGATTTTTACAGATGATGTTTTGGAAAAGCGGGCATTCCACGCCAGGTTTAAAACCATGTTTGAGACCGGACAGCAGATAATCAGTGAATTCGGCATCCGGGTGGTGAGCAAGTTCAAAAGATAGACGAGAAATATTCACAGGAGGCGATAAGTAATTTTTTGTTTTATATTATCCGCTTTAGACACGGGACATACAGGATGGGAATGAGCACCACCACAAAAATTGCAGATGTGCAAATACCGACATCGTTGTCTGGTGCATATGCCAATATTAAAGTTATTGCAGGGCTGTCTGTTATCTGAAGAAGATGTTCTGTGTCTGAAGTCAGAGTTGTATGGGTTGATGGTTGCTGGTCTTGGAACATAGCTGGTGGATTTGACAGAGGCTGGGCAGTGGGGAATGGAGGGGTTGATTTGTGGGCATGCGACGGTAGAATGAGCCTGCAAACAGCGCATGAAATATTCCTGCAGACGAGGAAAATTCTGCTGTGCAGGTCAGGGTCGAGTGCACCCCAGTAAGGGCACTGGTTCCACTGGGTGACCCTGACCACGCATTTAGCAGAGAAAAGCTTGTGGTAAGTGTAGAAATGTCCTCCCCCATAGGACAACGTGAGCTCAGCCATGAGCGATAGGTAGTCATTCAGTTCGCGTTGCCTATGGGGGAATGCTGAACAAATCATTTCTGTGAAACGGCTGAAATAGCAAATTCGGAAAAAGAAAGTAAACGTGATGTATGAATGTTTTGGTTTTTTAACTTGACAGAAAAATCCCCACAGTCTATCTGGCGGTTAGAGTCACCTACTGGAAGCTGAGAAAGAAGGTTAGCCAGATCTACGTCCGCACCTGCCAGGATCTGTGCTCGGATGTTGTGGGCCACTGGAGGTGGTTCCGCGGCAACTGCGTTTGATGGGATGGGCATCGGAGTTGTTGTGAACAGAGAATATTGTGATTTAGAATGTAGAAGAAGATTGAAGGGGAGAGAAGCCGGGGCTGCGACTGTTGGCGGAGGCAGCCTCACGCTTGAGTCGGCCTGCGGGGCTTGAGGAGGAAAATGGAGAGAAGTAAAAAAGGGGAAATTGAGGGAAAAACTGAGATGTGTAGGCCTGCGATGCAAGCGGAGGCAACCTCACGCTTGCTTGTGCTGCTGGAGCTGCAGGGCACTGAAAAAGGGAGGGGTTTGCGGCAATCGCAGGAAGGTGATGGGATGCTTGAGCCGTTAACGGAGGCAAGCTCGCACTAGCATCAACTACGGGAGCTGAAGGCCACTGCAAAGGAAAGGGGTTAGAAACAGCAGGAGGACAAAACTGCCCGGGCCCGGCTGTGTGTGCTGCGGCGGGAAGAGGTGCGGTGAAAAGCTGATCCGAAGCGGGAGGTGCACAATGCCTTAACGCTGCAGAATCTGGGGCGCGGCCCAGGCTCGCTTTAGGCCTGGCACTACATCCCGACACACGCAGAGCGCCGGACCTTGTGCGGGAGGAAGATGGTGGAGTTGGGTGGGGCGATTTCTGGGCTTCACGGGATTAAGTTTGCCTGTTGGATGCCTTGGAAGCTGGAGTGGACTTACGTGAGAGGTTGGCTGATTGCAGGGTGACGTACAGCTTGTATAAATCCGCCTTGTTCATTCTGCGTGAAGGTTGCACATCAGAATTAATCAGTGCTTGCCTCAAACTCAAAACTGTCCACTTCCCAATAGGTGGAATCGTTGGCACAGCCGAACGATAGGAGGACGCCGGAGAGAGAACGGGCATTCTCTCCGGTGGAGGCGAGGGTAGGCGTCGGCGTCTTGGTGAGCGGTAGGCTGATCGGGCCGGCCGGCGGCCGCGCGAAGAAGCCTGGGGTTCAGGTGTGATGTCAGGTGGAGGAGGAGTGGTCCTGGGGCCAGCAGTCGGCGGCGCTGGATCCTGAGAGAAGTCGGACTCGTCAACGGATGGGAACAGCTGGAGCTGAGACATTGTAGCAAGACGGTCAAACCAAAATGCTGATGAACTGTCAGATGAACAGAGGTAAGTCTGCTGTATTTATACCTCTTGTCATGATTGCATTGATTAACTGAATGCTCTCCACCTGAGCTAGTTAGGTTAATTATCTACACCTGTTCCTCCTGAACTTTGTTTAATAAAACATCATTTTGTTTTATCATCTGGTGCACTTTGAGAGTTTAAAATGAAGATCTCCAAACCATTTTCAGTGTGAAAGATAAAAGTCAGTGCATCGACTTACCTGAGCTTTAAAGGGGACTTAACCCTCTTTTAGTTGTGATATAGAGTCTCAGTCTATACGTTATATTCAGTTTTAGGAAGCCAAACAATAAGAATATAATGATACTAGAACTATAGTTTTTCACAATTGCTAACATCCTTTTATGCAATCTGTAGTCACATTATTAGTTAGTTAGTTAGTTCTGGGAACATTAAAAACATCCAGTTTTCTTGATGTTTCAGGAACATTTTTATAAGTTATAACATTCCTCAAACGTTCTTTCAACTTAATTTTGATTAAAAATTCAACATTTTGATTGAAATTTTCAAGAACAAAAATGTCCAGTTTCTTTAATGTTTGTAAAATATGTTATTTGATGGTTTATATGATGCATTACAGTGGTTTAAACAACTGCTTTTTTCTGTTTTTCTGTAATTGCTAACTTTAAAAATTGAAATACTGTATCAAACTCAACCAATGTGAAAAAATATTATTTGCAACACTATTGTTTTAACTTAGTTTAAATCATGTTTTGTGTCATTTATACAGACATCAACATTCGGCATATGAAATGCAACAATGGTGACATGATTCATGCCCGCATACAAAACACATTCATGGATCCCAGCATGCATTGCGACATGAATAAATTATGCAGCTAATTTTTTTTTTTTTTTTTTTTTTTTTTTATTGTCACCATTGTTGAGGTTTGTATGAGTGCTGATGTCTGAGTTTTTGTTTATGAACTTTCAAAAAGTTTGGACAATCAAAATAAAAAAAATTTTAGTGTTAAAAATGATTTTTATCACCTTTTTGAGTTTATAAAAACCTTTTCACATAACACTTCAAAGTAAAGAAACAACAAAAAGTAGTTGTTTATCTATGATTTATCAACAAAGAATTGTTTTCTAATAATAATTAATCAATAAGAGCTTCTGTAGACGTGTGACAGAAATAAAGTCAGTCTGGCAGAGGTGATTCATACGCTGATTCTTGATGTCTGTGTGTGCCCAAATTAATTTTTTTTGTGATAAGGACAAGTTTAAAAAAAAAAAAAACTTGTATTGATAAAGTTGATCTTCTGCTGTAGAGTCACAGTGCTGCTGTAATCAATAATGTAAATCTAACTCCGAGATTGGGCTCTAAATGATTCAGTGATTCAGATCAAATAATGATTATGTGAAAACATAACCAACATCACTTGATCATCTTTTAGCTTTGCTTGTCTGGTTGGTTTTAATGCAGTTAAACTGCCCAAACAAAATCTAATATTAAAAAGTCAAGGATCAAGAGCTCAACTAAAACAAACCCTGACCTCGATGATGGTAACTTAAAAATTGTGATTTTCTCCTTTGGTGATTCTGCTTGTTATCATCAGGTGTCTTCAATAATGCTCAATCATCACTCAATTAATCACTTATTTATCTCATTAATGCTTCAGTGGGTGGAATAAAAATATGGCAGGACTTTTACTTTCTGACCCTTGGACTACCCACCTCTGCTTACTGATGATATGAGATTTAAATAGAAACTGCATCATGGAAAATAATCAGATATTTCTTTTAATTTTATTATTACTTTGTTTACTTCACTCAAATAACACACTTAACTATCTACAGGGAATCTGGTAGCCAGGCAACAGACAAGTGACCAATCACATGCTAAGAACCATTCGGCCTGACGGTGGAAAAGCAGATATTATGGCAGTGGTTCTCAACTTCAGTCCTCGGGACCCACTGCTCTGCACATTTTGTATGTCTCTCTTATCTGACACGCTCCTGACCCTTGACAATTTGACTTTATTTTTTCTCCAATTGTTGTAACTGTGTTTTTTCTAAAGCATTTGTTACTACAAAAAATTGTGAGAAAATAAATATTATCAGTTGGGTTTGGATGCTTAGTCATTGTTGTTGATTTGATCATCATGCAGTGACCTTATTCACTGATCTTCAAATACTGTGTTTTCTTTTATGTAGACATATGATAATGCATTAGATTCTGTCCTTCTTTGAAAGTTTTTATCCTTATGCAGAAATTATTCAGACAACATCATGTCGATTCACACAGAAATCAAGATTCTGCGTATGATCCTCAACAATGGTGACAAAATTTTCAGATAAACAGATTAACTCTGAACATCACAAAACAAGCTACTAAAGTCACACAAAAAAGATTTTTTTTAGTGTCACCATTGTTGAGGATCATATGCTGATTCATGATGTCTGTGTGAGTCTAAAAGACACTGCTCAAAACTCTGTATAAAATATTTAAAAAAAAAAAAAACTAATAAAAAAAGGAGGGAAAAAAAAGTTAATGCAAAACTGACATTTAACACACTCATAGTTTAGACTCTGGAGAAGACCAGTGAATCATCAGCACTAAACAACCAAATTCATCTGATCAGACTTTCTCCTGCATCTTTGCTATTAAAAAACATGTTTTGAAAACACAATTAAAGCAGCCAAAAAAAATCTAATAGTTAAATAGCAAAAATCAAGAGCCCATCTAAAGCAAATGCTCTCCTCTATAACGGTGACTTCAAACTTTATTATTTTCTATAAAACACACACACAGAAGGCGAAGTTCTTGTGCAACTTTGTCTAAAAGTGACAAAAATTCTGAAATTTTACAGAACATTTGGGACATAAACCATCCTCTTTTGGTTATGAAAGAGCTGCAGTTCAAGGTTCATTATATGATTTTAGGGGGACATTCCAATTTGGTTTATTTTATGGTCACATAAGAACATTACAAAGAGGACGTTTGGGAAGTTATCAGAACGTCCTATAGTGATAGTCCCCTAAACATTCCCAGAACATCCTGAATGTTCCCTGAAGATCCACCAAATAACATTCCCCAAACCTTAAAAGATCTCCACATCGTGACCGTCTCTAAACATTCTGGGAACGTTACTAGACAACGTTCTTAATACCAGTGGACGTTCTGAGAATGTTCTGGGATCGTAAAATTTTTAGCAGGACAACCTGTCACCTAGTAACGTTCCCAGAACGTTCTGAGACGGTCACGATGTGGAGTTCTTTTAAGGTTTGGGGAACGTTATTTGGTGGACCTTCAGGGAACATTCAGGACGTTCTGGGAATGTTGAGGGTACTATTACTATAGGACGTTCTGATAACTTCCCAAATGTCCTCTTTGTAACGTTCTTGCATGACCATAAAATAACCAAAATAGAACGTCCCCCTAAACTCATATCGGGAACGTTATTAAATGATCAACAGACAGAGGTGGAGATTCCAGGGGTCAGAAAGTAAAAGTCCTGCCATATTTTTATTCCACCCACTGAAGCATTAATGAGATAAATAAGTGATTAATTGAGTGATGATTGAGCATTATTGAAGACACCTGATGATAACAAGCAGAATCACCAAAGGAGAAAATCACAATTTTTAAGTTACCATCATCGAGGTCAGGGTTTGTTTTAGTTGAGCTCTTGATCCTTGACTTTTTAATATTAGATTTTGTTTGGGCAGTTTTAACTGCATTAAAACCAAACAGACAAGCAAAGTTAAAAGATGATCAGGGGTGTTGGTTATGTTTTTACATAAACATTATTTGAGCTGAATCACTGAACTCATTTAGAGCTCAATCTCTGAGTTAGATTTACATTATTGATTACAGCAGCACTGTGATTCTACAGCACAAGATCAGCTTTTACAATACATTTTTTTTTTTTTAAGAGTTCTGATTTAAAAAAAAAAGCAGAGCTCATTTAAACACACAGACATCAAGAATCATCCTGTGAATCTCAACAGTGGTGGCCATCATAAAGCATGTTGCAGTGCATTCTGGGAGCCACCAATCAAAATTCATCCATGGCTCCCATCATGCATTGCTGCATGAATAAATTATGAGCTTAATTGTCTTAGTAATTTCATTTATTCTCACTATTAAAATTTTGCTGTTTTTCTGTGACTTTTTAGTAGCTTGTTTTCTAATGTTCAGAGTTGATCTGTTGATCAGAATATGTTGCTTGTCACCGTTGTTGAGATTCACAGGCTGATACTTGATGTTTGTGTGTGCCTAAAAGAATTTTTTTTTTTTTTTGTGATAAGGACAGTTTTTTTAAAAAAAAAAATTCTGTATTGTATAAGCTGATCTTCTGCAGAATCACAGTGCTGCTGTAATCAATAATGTAAATCTAACTCAGAGATTGGGCTCTAAATGAGCTCAGTGATTCAGATCAAATAATGATTTTGAGAAAATAACCAACACCTGATCATCTTTAACTTTGCTTGTCTGGTTGGTTTTAATGCAGTTAAAACTCCCAAACAAAATCTAATACTAAAAAGTCAAGGGTCAAGAGCTCAACTAAACAAACCCTGACCTCGATGATGGTAACTTAAAATTGTGATTTTCTCCTTTGGTGATTCTGCTTGTTATCATCAGGTGTCTTCAATAATGCTCAATCATCACTCAATTAATCACTTATTTATCTCATTAATGCTTCAGTGGGTGGAATAAAAATATGGCAGGACTTTTACTTTCTGACCCCTGGAATCTCCACCTCTGTCAACAGAGGACCGTGTGGGAACGTTCTGTTAATGTCCCAAATATCCTCATTGTAACGTTCTTTTTTTGACCATAAAATAACCAAAATGGAATGTCCCCCTAAAGTCATATAAGGAACTGCAGCACTTTCATTACCAAAAGAGGACGTTTTAGGAACGTCCCGAATGTTCTGTAAAGGTTCAGAAATTTCATCACCTTTTGAGAACTTTTAGGGAACGTTGCGTAAGGTCCTGAGAACGTCACCTTCAACGTGGGTAAGACCAAATCACAAACAGTCCTAATCCACCCAAAGACACTGAAGCCTTGGGTGCTGAACCTTTTCTTCCTAAATGCAATACATTTTGATTTATAGATTTGAATCTACGATGAGACGCAAAAAAAATCTTTAACAAATAAATAAAGATTGTCTGATTACCTGTGCCAGTGGTTTTCATTAGTTCACACTTACAAATGATCGAATAGAGTAAAAAAAAAACCACACACACACATACACATATATATATATATATAATATATATATATATATATATATATATATATATATATATTTTTTTTTTTTTTTTTTTTTTTTTTTTTTTTTTTTTTTTTTTAACTGTATATACTAGTTTAATTAGTGACACTTAGCCTATATTTTAAAACCTTTATGGCAACAATATGGCAACATTTATTTTGAATAGGGCAACATTTGTATTTTTAAACCTTTATTTTAATATGGAAACATGACACTTCATTCTACAATATTTCTGTGATTAACTCACTGACTCCTCCCCCATCAGCCATCAATGTGTGTTTACTCCATAGCAACGAGGTCAACCCCGCCCTTACTCTTAGCTTAAGACTTCAAGTTTGTCTCAGCAGGTTTGTGAACAGGTTTTAAGAGAAAACTCTTAGCTAAGAACTTTTACTGCTATTTAGGAGAACTCTTAGTGGTAAGATAAAATGTTTTGTGAATACGGCCCCAGGTGTGTTAAAAAAGGGATACATACAAAATGTGCAGAGCAGTGGGTCCCGAGGACTGGAGTTGAGAAAACTGTATTATGGGTTTTATGTCTAATGCTGTTAAATTAATATTTATTGCGTTTTTCTAAATCTTATGTTACCACGATGGTGTTCAGTGTCTGTGTAAATGACACTGTGCACCTCCTATATGTTAGTATATGCTTTTTTCTGTTGTTAAACAGACATTTTGTGATGTCTGATTTATGATGATTTGTTTGTTTGTTTGTTTATCTATTCAGTTGTTTTTTACAGTGAATTTTTATTGTAAAATGTCTCAAAAACTGGTCCACTTACAGTTAGTATTTCACAGTTGAATGAACAAAGATAAACATAAAATGCAAGAGCAAGACTGTTTGTTAAAGTGATTTATTGATAAGTGAAGAAAAAAGTATTTCACAATCTCTCAATAAACATTGGTTTTACCAATTGGATAATTCATTTTCTCATATAGCCACTAAATAATATAGTTAAAACAGTGAACATGATTACATATGACTATACTTTTAGGATAAATTATAACATTCTGGCTATTTGTTGCTTTAGCGATATTAGACTCACTTATTGTAGTAACTGTTTACATTTTGCTGCTGTCAGTTTCCAGGAAAAGACTGTCAGTAATTATTATCAGTTAATCATTTTTATCCAAACATACACCAAAGCAAAGCAAGATGACAGAAAAATGTTAAATGTTATATAATCACAATTAATGTGCTTTACATCACTTGAAGGACATGTTATTAAAAGTAGCAGAATCATTTTCAGAAACCTTTTAAAGATTCAGATTTTTTTAAGGAACTGAGGAATGATTTGTTCATTTTCTAAATAAACTTTTCAAGTATCCCAGTGCTCCTTTTTTCTCTTCTCCAGCTTTCTTCATCGTTTCCATTTTTTTGGCTTTTGCAGGTTCATTTATTTCCTTCAGCTTCTCAATCAGAAAATCGGCATGCAGAAGTGTGATCAGTGAATCAGTGTTGAGAGCGATCATCTGCAGAGTTTCCACACAGTCAAAAGATTCATTCACCAGCTCTATTTTCTCTTTCTCTAATTCTTGCAGTTCTTCCACTAGCTTCTTTACCAAAGACTCCAAAGACTCAGCCTTCTTGCTTTTCTCTTCATATTTCCGCTTCAAATTGTGATAGGTTTTCTTCTCTCTCTTTGTCTTTGTTACATATATTTTTGCTTCTTTGACATGTTTGCTGTAATGGCATCTATTTGTACATACTGTACAGTGACTATCTTTCATCACTTCACACCATGTAAAAAAGGTGTACTTCCAGCATCCTGGATAATGACAGTTCTCCTTACAGACGGTGCAGCACATCGCCACACTGGCTAGAGAAGAATTAATATCAGCCCATTCTTTGTAGGGCACTTCAACTTCATACTCAAAGTTCTTATTGTCTTTGGCATCTTTCTTGTTCTGCTCCAGAGCTTCTTGAGTTTGTTTCAGCTCATCTTGTTTTAGTTCTGTCAGGTGAACACGTGACTGTAGATTATTGATATTTGCCTCCAACTGCTTCCGTTTCTGCAACACAACTTGAGTCTTCTCCAAGGATTTTGGTTTTATTGTGTCAAGAAACTTGAAGAATTTTCCCATTCCTTTAAAACTGAGATTCCATGATTGATCATCATCTTCATCTTCATCTTCATCAGCAGCTTCTGACTGACAGTTGTCAAACAGGAAATACACTGGCTGATTCTTGTCATTCTCTGCACACTTGATTTTAGCCTCTTTAACAGCCGTCAGGGCATTATTAGGTTTCTTTCCATTTGAGTATGTGAAGAGCAAGACAATGTTTTCAGCAATATCTCTTCCAAATAAAGACTGAACAGAATCAAATATGTAGATTTGTCTGTCAGAGAGACGATTCTGTGATGCTTTAATCACCAGACAAACTGCATGTAATTCATTGATCCCTTCAGATTTATTTAAGCTGAATAAACTCCCTGAGATCTCTTTATCAATATCAATTCCACGTGTGTCTCCATATCCTGGAGTGTCGATGACTGTTAAATCGATTGGACTCGTTTGTTGATAAAACCCATAAACAGTGATTTTGGAGGTCTGACTGTGAGCTGATGTTCGGTCACTCTGATCATCTGAGATCTCAAACCAAACCTTGTCTTCTTTCTGAACACCCAACATGTAGTTGATCATCGTATTGAGTAGGGTTGTTTTTCCTGTTCCTGTTTCTCCCACCATCAGAATGATTTTATGGGGTTTCTTTTTATCTCTCTCACCAAACATCATTTTTCTGTAGGCTTTAGATTCATCATGAGAGTTTTTCTTCGGTTTCAGACTGTATCGAGTAGGAGTACCATACTCAATTACTTCATATTGCTTGATGATATTGTTCAATTCTGGTCGAAAACTGGCCATTTTTTTGTCTGTAACAGAAAGAAGAAAACACATTTAAGAACTCAAGATGTCTGTATATGTTTGGTAAATTGTATAAAAAAGGTTGTGCGGCATAGTAAATGTTAAAAAAAAAAAAACTGTTTTTCTATAGATGTTTTATGGAATGTTTCATTTCAAGTCACCATGAAAGAGGTCAGCGTTTGCTTTAGTTGGGCTCTTGACTCTTTACCTTTTACTATTAAGCCTTTTATAATAATTTTTCTGGCTGCTCCAAATTTGTTTGTATTTATAAGGCACATTTGTTATGGTCAGAGTAAACATGATCCGGTCACAATGTATTTTGATAAAGAAATTTTCATCATGAATTTTTTTTTTTTTTGAATATTACATTGTGAACAGAAGTTTCAGTGTTTAAACACACAGACATCAAGAGTCAGCGTATGAATCTCAACGATGGTGACAAGCAACATATTCTGATAAACAGATCAACTCTAAACATTAGACTACTAAAAAGTTGCATAAACAGAACAAAATAAAATATTAGAATAAAGGAAATTACTAAGACAATTCAGCTCATAATTTATTCATGCAGCAATGCATGATGGGAGGCATGGATGAATTTTGATTGGTGACACCCAGAATGCACTGCAACATGCTTTATTATTCTCACCACTGTTGAGATTCAGATCTTCTGCTGTAGAATCACAGTGCTGCTGTAATCAATAATGTAACTCTAACTCAGAGATTGAGCTCTAAATGAGTTCAGTGATTCAGATCAAATAATGATTGTTTAAAGATATAGCCAACTCTACCTGGTTATTTATTTTCTTGGATTGTCTGGTTGTTATAACTTAGTTAAACTACTCAAAATTATTTAGTTTTAAAAGTCAAGGATCAAGAATTTAAGCATTTCCTGATCTCCATGATGGGGATTTAAAACTTGTGATTTTCTTTGGTGATTCTGCTTGTTAACATCAGATCACCTTCCTGACACATTTACTGTGTTCAAATCATCACACAATGAATGTGTCAAAATTAACACAATGAGTGTTGTCCCTAAACTCACACACTGGTGTGTAAGAATTTTGAGTAATTTTTTAACACATTTTTGACACATTCTGAATGTCTGTGTTTGACACAGTGAATGTGTAAAAACACAAGCATTGATGTGTCAGACTTTTTTTCTTTTTTTTCCCCGACTGGACCTAACAAAGAGATCGTTGCAAATTTGATCTTCATGATCAGAAGTAGCACATGTTTTTTTTTTGTTGTTGTTTTCCTCTTTCCTTCAATGATTCTGCCTGTTAACAGCAGGTGTTCATCACTAGTGCTTAATTAATGAATTAATGAGTTATCTCATTAACTTCCCTCTTGAATGGTCTTGGTCTCGGTCTTGGAGGGTCTGGGGTCTCATTTATAAAGCGTGCGTACGCACAAAATGGGGCTGGAAACGTGTACGCCAGTTCCCAAGCAAAGGTTGTGATCTATACAAAACAAACTTGACGGGAGAATGTGCACACCTTTAAGCAAACTTTGAGCCTTGCGTACGCACATTCTGGAGACAAAGGGAATTGGCGACACCGATGGTGAGCTGAGGGACTGACGGCAGATGAAGGAAAACCACTTTAAATCCTCATTATGAATCATAATCATAAATACAGTGCATGTTCACAATAACAGTTTAAATAAATAAAAGAATGATTTAAACTCACATGGAAACTCACGTTTTCATTTTGATATAGCCTACACATTTATATTACACTTTCACTATTGGCGATAAGCGCTGAAATTACATTACGCAGTCATTACGGAGAAGTTAAAAATTATATGAATTTAAATAGTAGATGTGCTACTTTCAAACAGTTTTCCTGTGACACTCTGCTTTAATGACAGTGAGGAGCGCTAGGAGCACAACATCTGCAGTTTAGTTAAAAGAGGAATTATTATGACAAAATATTTTAGCAAGAACAACGATCAGTGATGCACACTTAACTTGGATATTATGGAAGATACTGCTGGATTTGGTGGTAGAACAGTCCGTTGTCCAGTTTGAATAGGTCCAATGATGATATCTTACTGTATAACCGCAGCTGCAGGAGGTGTTGATGTTGTGTGAAGGATCTTCAAACAATTATCACCGTATTTGAAGGATATAATTTGAGGAAAACGGCAAGATTTGCATGCTTGTATTTACACTGCAATAAATAAGTAGGCCAATCTGTTTCTACTAAAAATAGCCTATAAACTTCCTAAAAGATATATTCACCTTATCAGTAAAACTGCAAATTTTAGTTGTTTAAAACTATTAAAATACTATTTGGTCAGTAGAAATGAAACCTTTATCTGAAGTATTTGGTACAATTTTGTTTTTATGGATATTTTGATATATTTATTCTAAAACATAAAGAGGATATTGGATGATTTTTATCACTGTAGTGTATTGCACAAATGGCATTTTTAGTTCATATCTAATATTTTCCAATGTCTTGTACCTTTGACGGTGTTAACCATGGTGTCACGTGGATGGGAACATGCATGGAAATGATATGCAGATGATGTTATGCATAGTAAAACTAGGCGTCATAAGCTCCATATATGGTGATTTCGGGGAGGAGACGGGGTGGAGATGTACATACGCACAATCTTATGCTTACTGGGATTTATAAAGGGATTTGTGAGCAGATTCTGGCGTACGCATGGTTTTATAAATCTGAATATTTTTGTGCGTATGCAGAATTTAGCTTTTGCGCGTACGTACACTTTTAGGATGAAATCTATGCAAAGTTTTATAAATGAGACCCCAGGGCCCTCATTTATCAAAAGTGCATAGAAAAGGTTCTATATTTTATCCAACGAATGAAATTTAGAATGTGCCTAAGTACAAGAAAATCCGCATTTATCAAACGTGCGCACGCAGTTCTTACGCACATGAGTAAGCAATCATTGTTGATAAATCCCACATGTGCGTAAGTACCATGCTCGTTCACGTTCACGGTCATTAGCATTCGGAAATGCCTCCAATGAACCATATATGGTGACAAAACTTCCCTTTAAAAATCACGTGATTGTTTTTTTTTTCTCACTGCAATAATGGCAAAGAGAGCTCTTGTTAAGCAGATCAGCATGATCTTGGAAAACGCGCTCTCTGTGGAGCGCATTGTTTGCAAAGTCTTTTTAATAACACAAGATAAAATAAAGATAAAGTTTACTTAATTTTTCTTTTGCAAGTTTTTGCACACATAGACTATTTAAATAAATTTCAAATATGGATTTAAGTTACTCTACTTAGCTAAGATAGTAAAATTATAAGTAATTTTAATTTGACCAGTAAAAGTTGAGTAATTTATATTTAGCTGAAAATTATTTGCAATACATTTTACACAAACAATGTAACACTGAACGATAGAGATTTAAATTTCCTAAGACATTTTTGATCAAGAATACAGTATGCATGGAGGCGTGAATCATCATGAATAATCCTGTGATTCACACCTGGGAAGACAAAGATTCGCTTAAAGACCTGTAATGACCTGCATAAATAATGAGCTCTTTCAGACAGGTAGACTGTGAAAAAACCCTCTGTGATCACGCTGATAACAGGATTAATGTCCACTCTGGACAAAAAAAAACATGATTTTTGTGATCTCATGCATGCACGTATTATTGCACATCATGTGAAGAAAATTTTGTATAGGCCTATGTTAAATTACAGTACCAGTCAAAAGATTGGATGCATTTTTTTTTTAAAAACCTAACTTTTTTAAGTCTCTAACCAAATAATGGTTTTCTATTTTAATATACTTTAAAATATAATGTGTTTCTGTGATGCAAAGCGTCTGAACATTCCTACCTCTATGGCATTTCATAAAGGCTAATATTGCCCACAACCCATTGCATTTTGGATGAGTATTCAGTTCAGAATTACAAACACGAGTAAAAAGTGTTAAAAAAAAACTACAAAACATGGCGGATAGGTGCGCAACCAACGATGAGAGGTTTGAGTGACTAATCATTTCTAATAATATATATTTAATGATATCTGTGTTATTTTTTCATCTGCAAATACCAATGTGGACTTTCATAAAGATCCGAATGGCCATTAACTTTTAAATGCATCATTATGCATATGAGTTCTCCACATGAAAGACCCCGCGACTACAGATCACGTGCTGCATTTCTCTCTGATACGGTAGGTAATTAACTAAATAAAATGTGGTGGAGGATGTAAGATAATTGACAGGCCAGTTTATCAGGATGCGACAGAGACAAAAGACGCAATTGTATGACGTGATAATAGGCAAGGCAAGGCAATTTTATTGTATAGCACATTTCATACACAATGGTAATTCAAAGTGCTTTACATAAAAAAGAATAAAAAATAGAACATAAGAAATAGAAATAACAGTAAAAACAGAGAATTTTGCTATCTGGATGGAAGAGCTAGGAAGTCTCAGGGAGTTTGTTGTTGTTGTTGTTGTTGTTGTTGTCGTCGTCCATCAGAGTTGGATCTAAACGGATCTATCCATCAGAGCGGATCAGAATGGATCTTCCTCACACAACAGGACTGCTACCTTTAAGGCACTTCAAACTGATAAACAAGGTTTCAATCTCCCCTTTTGCCAAGACACCTCAAACTGCACCACACAGCCCTAATCCCCCTTCCGGAGATATCTTACCTATGCAACGCAGTTCAAATTTCCCCTTTGGAAATTTCCCCCTTTGGAAAGTGTCCTGACTGTAATCCAGAGATATCTTAACCATGCACTACATCTTAAATTTCCCCATGGTTTGTCCCCTTATCCAAATTTACCAAATTTAACCTAATCACTTTCTTCCTAATCTCCCAGTTCTTTCAACCAGACAGCAATATTTAAAATGCATTAAAAGTCAGAATAACAAGAGATGATACATAAAAGATATAAAATACATTAAAAATGAAAATAAAACAGGAAAGGAATTAAAAGAATAAAAGATAATACTATAAAATAAAGTGCAAACAGTTCGGACATAGCACAGTGCTCAATCAGCAAATGCATAGATAAAAAGATGTGTTTTGAGTCTTGATTTGAATGTGGCTACTGTTGGAGCACACCTTATCTCTTCTGCAAGCTGGTTCTAGCTGCGGCTGGCATAACAGCTAAAAGCAGACTCTCCTTACTTTGAGTGAACCCTTGGTATTTCTAAATGACTTGATCCTGATGATCTGAGTGATCTGTTAGGTTTATATTCTATGAGCATATCTGCAATGTATTGAGGTCCTAGACCATTGAGTGATTTATAAACAAGCAACAGTACTTTAAAATCAATTCTAAATGCAACTGGAAGCCAGTGCAAGGACCTGAGGATTGGTGTGATGTGTTCATGTTTTCGGGTTCTGCTCAGAATCCTGGCAGCAGCGTTCTGTACGAGCTGCAGCTGTCTTATGGTCTTTTTGGGAAGACCAGTGAGGAGCCCATTACAATAATCCACCCGGCTGGTGATGAAAGCATGAACAAGTTTCTCTAAGTCTTGACTGGAGACAAAGCATCTAATTCTTGCAATATTTTTGAGATGATAATATGCTGATTTAGTTATTGTCTTTACATGGCTACTGAAACTCAGGTCTGACTCCAAAATCACACCAAGATTCCTGACTTGATTTTTAGTTGTTTGACCCCTAGAGTGAAGGTACATGTTCACTTTGAGAACTTCATCTTTGTTTCCAAACGCAATGACTTCAGTTTTGTCTTTGTTTAACTGAAGGAAGTTTAGACACATCCAATTTTTAATTTCATCAATACACTGGTACAGGGAGTCAATGGGGCTGTAGTCGTTAGGTGATAGGGCTAGGTAAATCTGGGTGTCATCTGCATAGCTGTGATATGCAATTTGGTTCTTTCTCATTATTTGGCTCAGTGGCATCATATATAGGTTGAACAGGAGGGGTGCAAGAATTGAACCTTGAGGGACTCCGCATATCATGGATGTCCACTCAGACTTATGGTCACCGATACTCACATAATAACCTCTCCCTTCTAAGTATGACCTGAACCATTTAAGGACCATCCCAGAAAGCCCAACCCAGTTTTCCAGCCTGTCAAGAAGAATGTTGTGATCGACAGTGTCAAACGCAGCACTGAGGTCGAGTAGAACCAGCACTGATAATTTAGCTGAATCTGTGTTAAGGCGAATATCATTTATTATCTTTATGAGTGCTGTCTCTGTGCTGTGATGCGGTCGGAAACCAGATTGAAAGTTGTCAAAGTATCCATTCAAGCTGAAGAACTTGTTCAGCTGATTGAAAACAACTTTTTCAATGATCTTGCCTATGAAAGGGAGATTTGAAATTGGCCTGTAGTTGCTCAATATGGTGTTATCCAGATTGCTCTTTTTCAGGAGGGGCTTGACAACTGCAGTTTTCAGGGATTTTGGAAAAGTCCCAGAGAGAAGTGAGGCATTTACCACTTCTAGGAGATCTGCTTCTAAACAGTTAAACACACTTTTGAAAAAAGATGTGGGAAGTGTGTCAAGGGCGCAGGTTGATGTTTTAAGGTGCTGTACTGTTAGTCTCTCTACAGTAGCAAAAAGAGTGCGGGTGTTGTTTAAGTTTCTGTTTATAATATTTGAGAAGAAGGTCTGTCTAGCTTTGCCTAATTCCACATTGAAAGCATGAAGAATATCTTTATAGATGTAATGGATTTCAAGTTTTGTCTTTCGCCACATGCGCTCAGCTTTTCTGCATTGTCTTTTCATATTTTGCACTGCTGTTGAGTTTCTCCATGGTGATTTTTGTCTGCCACTTTTCTTCCTGACTTTCACAGGAGCAATGTTATCAATGACATTCTGTACTTTTGAGTTAAAAGAATCAAGGAGAAAATCAACAGAGTCTGCAGATATGCTTGGTGGTAAAGATATAGCCTTCATAAACAGTGCACTAGTATTCTCATTTAAGCATCGCTTTTTGACCGAGATAGATCTAGCTTCAACAGTTGGAGAGATCAATAAATCAAAGAAAATACAGAAATTATCAGATAGCGCTACATCCTTAATGATAATGGATGAAATGTTTAGACCCTTACTAATAATTAAATCTAGAGTGTGTCCACGATTGTGTGTAGGTCCATGTACATGTTGAGTCAGATCAAAAGTATTCAAAACAGTTATGATTCTTTTGCCATATTGGATTCTGCATTTTCTATGTGGATGTTAAAGTCCCCAGTAATAGCAAAACAGTCAAACTCAGAGGAAATTGCTGATAACAGTTCTGTAAAGTCCTCCACAAAGGCTGGAGAGTATTTTGGAGGCCTGTAGATAACTATAAGTAGAATGCGAGGAGCACCTTTTAACACAATACCCAAGTATTCGAAAGACAAGTAATCACCAAATGACACTTGCTTGCATTGATAGACATCTTTAAATAGAGCAGCTACACCTCCACCTCTCCTAACAGCTCTGCAGACACTCATAAAAGTAAAGTTAGGAGGGGCTGTTTCATTCAGGATTGTTGAACTGTAACTGTCTTCAAGCCATGTTTCATTTAGAAGAATAAAATCTAGGTTGTTTGTGGTTATTAAGTCATTGACTAGAAGTGATTTATTTTTTAAGTGAGCGGATGTTTAAAAGTGCTGACTTAACAGTCTTTCTGTCTCTACGGTAATCTTAGTTTGACGTGTAATAGGTAGCAGATTAAACGGGTTTGCCAAACGGTTTGAGAAGGCCTTAGGCTTTCTATAACGTAATAAAACAGAACTAGAGAAAGCTACAGGCACACTGGGTTCCCACTTGTTCTGTAAACATTTGATAAAGTCACTGTTATCATAGCGGGGACCCGACACACATCACTGAGAGCTAGTATGTCCCAAAGCTTGTGTACTCCTTTGCTACACACTCAAAAGTAATTTTTGTTCACAGAAAAAGTACATAGTTTTAGGACGTAGTATAAGTAGGCGAATTGGGATGCAGCAAGAGGCTTCCAGAGATCGCTTTAACATCCAGATAAACACTTTTCAAGACAATAAATACTTGATTGAGGCGATGTATACGTATTGCCTCAGAATTTGCGCCTGAATAGTGCTCACTCTGTGGGCGTGGCCGCATTAGCGGATAATGAGCTGAATCACGGGTGTCTGACATGTGTCTCTTTTCATACAGATTACATAAATACAGAATTTTTGTTTTCGATTTGCCTTACACGATGTAAAACCTGACATTTCAACGTTTCTTTAGACATAAGTCTAATTTTTTTGAGATTAGTATTCACTAAGTTTGCAACTAACAGAATTTTGTTATAAGAACGTTCTCTAAATATTCAGTGTTGGTTCTCAGGAACGTTTATATAAGTTATAATGTTCCTTTAACGTTCTTTCAACTTAATTTCGATCTAAAATTCAACATTATAGGAACGTTTATTTGTAACGTTCTAAGAACATGAAAAGTTTCCTTAATGTTAGTAGAATGTTATTTAAAGGTTTTTATGATGTTCCTGAAACATCATTTCAATCATTTAAACACCTGCTGTGAACAAACACTGAAAGAAAGAGAAATAAGAACACAAACTACAACTTTTCTTCATCCACAGCCTTAGACGAACTGAAGATAAAAGATATTAAATCCCTGAAGATCTGATTAAACATCTCCACACTGTAAAACTCAGTAAGTTCAGAACACTCAAAACATTTAAGTTAACTAACTTATTTTTTTTTTTTTAAGTTAGTAGAACTTAATTTTTTTGTGACAAGTGGGGCGGGGCAGAGAGCCATGGAAGTGGAGCAAGGCCAGTGTGGTGCACAGGTGTCTCTCATTAACAATCACATCACTGGCATTCCTTTGCTCCCACAGTTCTCAGCCTCACCCACTCAAGTACATATAGTTAATTTACATAAACATCAAATTCAGATCTTGGTTAAATGTTAGTTAGCAAAAAAACACATACTACTATAATTATAAAAGACACTGACAATATATACTTGCATGTATGTAATCAAACAACATACAGTATATGTGGACTCAAAAGTTTTGCAGCCCATTCTCAGCCTAACCACACGGTCTACTCTTCACCAGAATGGTAACCCTACAAAACTAATATAACAGAACCCCCTGTCAATCCCAACATAACACAACATTAAACACTAACTTATGTCTCCCTATGTTAATCTTATGCAAAAACACACAAAATAACACTTAATTTCAACATTTATACAGTCTGATGCAAAGCATGCTGGGAATTACAAATCTGCTGCAACTAAAACAGTTTAGTTTACTAGAAATATGTCAGTGCTGTGAACTCAAAAGTAAAGGAAAGTTTTAAATACTCATAACAGTTAATTTAACTGAACTAATTTGTTTAAGTTTGTCCTACTCAAACGAATTAAGTATTTTGAGCATTAGGGTTTACAGTGCACAAACAGCATTACCAGCTTCACTTACTACCAGAGGTGGGTAATCCAGGGGTCAAAGAGTAAAAGTCCTGCCATATTTTTAAGCCGAGTTCAGACTGCACGATTTTCAAAGTAGTCGGGTCACTGTTCTTTTCACACTGCATGACTATCTTGGCCAGCATTCAGTCACTGCTGTGTTCAAACTGCACGATGGATCGGAGACAGAAGGTTTCACACTGCATGACTTTACAATAGGAAGAATCCCTGACAGCTCTGTCTGGCACGCAAACTATGTTTCACAACCAAACACACGCGAGATGTGACAAGGAAACAATGCGATATCACGTGTGCTAGACCGGAGTTATTATAATTATTATTATTATTAAAAACGGTAGCCCTCAAGAAGCTTGCAATACGAGTTGCCTGTGCGCTGATTTGCAGCGAAAACAAGAAAAAGAAAAGAAGAATATGGAGGAGGAAATGGTTGGGGAGACTGTGGATTGTGTGTTCTGCAACGAGAGGTGGAGGTAAATAAATAACTTTTCAATGTGCTGCTGTTGCGGATGGTCAAGCAAATGTTTGTGTTTTGTTTCCGTTTGATAGAATTGTGTGAATGAAGCCACGCTTGCTGATATTATGGTCTATAACTCCTCCCGGAATTCCCCGCTGCTCTGTATCTTGCTCTCTCATTGGCTGTCGGTCATCGCCGATGTAGTTTTCAGTCAGAACACTTTTCACACTGCAGGATTTTGAATCGCCGACAGGTCCAGATATTTAGCATGCCAAATATCTCACGGGTGTCGGCGACTCGTCGGCGATTCTCTCAGATCGCGTCTTTGCTCATTCACACTGCGTGATTGTCACTCGCGTGAACGAGCACCGATTTGCCTGTGATTTCGGGCATTTGTCGGCGATTTCTCAAAACCTGTCGGCGAGCCAAAATCGGGGCTAAAATCGTGCAGTCTGAACTCGGCTTTACCATCATCGAGGTCAGGGTTTGTTTTAGTTGAGCTCTGACCTTGACTTTTTAATATTAGATTTTTTTTGTGCAGTTTTAACTGCATTAAAACCAACCAGACATGCAAAGTTAAAAAAAATGATCAGGTGTTGGTTATGTTTTCACGTAATCACTATTGACCTGAATTTGCTGAACTCATTTAGAGCCCAATCTCTGAGTTAGATTTACATTATTGATTACAGCAGCACAAGATTGGCTTTTACAATACAGATTTAAAAAAAAAAAAAAGTTGTCCTTATCACAATATACAAATATATAAATATATATAAATATATATATATTTTAGGCACACACAGACATCAAAAATCAGCATATGAATCTCAACAACGGTGACAAGCAACATATTCTGATAAACAGATCCACTCTGAACATTAGAAAACAAGCTACTACAAAGTCACATAAAAACAGTGAAAAAATAGTGAGAATAAAGAAAATTACTAAGACAATTCAGCTCATAATTTATTCATGCAGCAATGCATGATGGGAGGCATGGATGAATTTGATTGGTGGCTCCCAGAATGCACTGCAACATGCTTTATTATTCTCACCACCGTTGAGATTCACAGGCTGATTCTTGATGTCTGTGTGTTTAAATGAGCTCTGTTTTTTTTTTTTTAAATCAGAACTCTAAAAAAAAAAAAAATGTATTGTAAAAGCTGATCTTCTGCTGTAGAATCACAGTGCTGCTGTAATCAATAATGTAAATCTAAATCAGAGATTGGGCTCTAAATGAGTTCAGTGATTCAGATCAAATAATGATTATGTGAAAAAATAACCAACAACATCTGATCGCTTTTTAACTTTGCTTTCTGGTTGGTTTTAATGCAGTTAAAACTGCCCAAACAAAATCTAATATTATAAAGTCAAGGGTCAAGAGCTCAACTAAAGCAAACCCTGACCTCGATGATGGAAACTTAAAAATTGTTTTTTCTCCTTTAGTGATTCTGCTTGTTATCATCAGGTGTCTTCAATAATGCTCAATCATCACTCAATTAATCACTTATTTATCTCATTAATGCTTCAGTGGGTGGAATAAAAATATGGCAGGACTTTTACTCTTTGACCCCTGGATTACCCACCTCTGCTTATTACTAACCAGACTGACTTTATTTCTGTCACACGTCTACAGAAGATTATATTGAGAATTAACAGAAGTTTAGATGTTTAGTTTGAGGTCACCATCATGGAGGTTGATGGTTGCTTTAGTTGAGCTCTTGACCCTGACTATTGTAGAGTTTTATCAGTGATAAAAGGTGTTTTTTTTTTTGAAAACATTTCTGTATGCTGAAGTCTGTTTTAGAAACTGACAAACAACTGCATTAAAGTGGTTTAATAAACTGCTTTATTGTTTTCTTTAGCTATTGAAGTCTTATGAGAAAAAGAAATAATCAACTCAAAAATGTGATTGAAATGTTTTTTTAACACTGAATTGATTTATATTGGATTGTTAAAAAATGAAACGCTCAGACATCAGCACTGTTCATACAAACCTCACCAATGGTGACAATAAAAAGCTGCATAATTTATTCATGTCGCAATGCATGCTGGGAACCAAGAATGTGTTTTGTATGCAGGGTCCGTGTATCTTTTGGTCATTCGTTTTTTTGATTTAATAATGAAATCAAAAAATGAAAAACAGCTGAAAATTCTAGCATGGTAATTATTTTCAAACAAAACGAAAAACAAGAATTCGGCTTTATTTTTCGTTTTTCATTCAGGGGTAGAAAATGAATAAACAACTTGAATATTTGATCTCAACATGTGGGCGGGAATGAAACACCCCTTTCCGCTGATTGGTCAACCAAACATTAAACGGTGCAGTCATCAGTTCTTCCGCAGTTCAGAGCAGCAGAATATAGTCCTTCGCTGCGATGGATTTAAGCATCATTTTAACCTTGTACGGAGGTTCAATGAACGTCTATATCGGACATGCAGAAGACGTCAAAAAAAGACGTCTTAAAAACTTTCATTCTGGCTCCTCAGTGGACGTCTGTTCAACGTCTGACTTTTGTGACAAAGACATTGAAAAGACGTTTTCTGGACATAGCTTTGTTCAGTGGGATAATGCCGTTATCTTACAGAATGTTTCAGTGATTGACTTTAGTGAAATATGAATTTGACAACGATGTTAGGGTGAACTTGTTTTAGTTATATCAATAAAACCCTGAAATAAGACTTTGTACAATAAATCAGAGATGAAAGGTTTTCATATTTAATGCCATCTACCAGTGTCAGAAATTAACTTATATGGGACAAATGATTTTCAGGGGTATTTTTTTTTACATTTATACATAATTTCTTTCCTAATCTTATTAAATAATTATGCTATCTATAATGTTAAATTCTTAAATGTAGTCAAATAAATTAGAATAATATGACACTAAGCTGTTACCAATTAAATCAGTATCAGTCAACTGCATGTTGCTTTCAGATGTAGCTACTTACAGTAAATACATTTACACATTAATTACAACAGTATAATATAATGAGATTAATATTTTAAACAACATTTTTATTCAGAAATATGAAATGACAAAATGAAATGATACTTGGATTATGAAAGTAATTTCGCCACTAGGTGGCGGTAAGTCATTGTGTTAAAGAAGGAGTCATTTATTCATTTGTCGATTTGTTCAAAGCGCTGATTCATTCAGGAATAAAATCAAGTGGCTGTCTATATTAATTGGTCACTAAACAATCGTCTATATTAATGGGTTGCTCAAACACTCTTATTCATACAGGAAAACAACTCTGTGTGCCTACTGCGAGTCAGTCGCTCAACGCTTCTGTGACTTTATTTGCTTTGGAGGTTTATTTGGCAGAGAAAACCCAGCTAGAAATGTGATTGTTATAAGAATGTTTTGAGAACATTATGCTATATTCTGGTAATATTTCAGTGGCAAGTTTTATTTTTGTTGCCGGAATATTCTCCTATAAAGGTAGGATAACATTATTTAAAAACATTGTAAAAATGTTTAGTGATAACATTGTTAGAACATTATCCCCTAACATCCTTAAAGTTTTTAGAGGGAAGTTTCCCATCGGGCACTGGATGATAACTTTAACACTGCTTCAGTGTTACTTTTAACACCCGGCAAGATGGACTCATATGGAATGTTTAAAAATGTGTTTAAAATGAAATGTTGTAAAATGTGAAAATGAAAAGGATTAAAAATTCTGATTTTAATTCAGCGTGTGTGTGTGTGTGTGTGTAAAATATATATATCTCATAGTCAACGATTGTACGCTGTCAAAGCCAATTTTGTACCCTTTTGAAGGGTCAGTTTTTGTACTGTTAAATAAAGGTACAAATGTCACAAAGGTACAAAATGGTCTCTTAAGGTACAAATCACAAGGGTTTGTACCTTTGTACCATTGTACCCCTAAAGGTACAATTTTGTACTTTTTTTTCTGAGAGTCTGTACTCGGGAATTGGAATTGGTTAAATTAGGATGAATAAATAATAGAAAAAGCAAAACGAACAGAATGTTACAACTGAAGACAGATGACACTGAATAATGATATTCTTACCTTTCTGATAACAGCTGATATTATGTCTTAACTGGTTCAGAGAGTGGGGGTCTTTCAGCTTATAAAGCAATTTGATGCTAAATAATACAAAAAATAGACAAAATAAAACAAATATTTATTTTAAATGAATGGAACATTAAATCTCCCTCTCACTTTATTTCTATTTTAATTAATATTTAGTAATAGCAAATATTATACTTGCAGTACTTCATTATTAATTAAGATCAACATCAATAATGTAGGCATAAAGATGTTATATTTCAGTAAGATGGATCTACTTACAATATGATCCTTGTTAAACAGTCAGTCCTTCTTCAGCAGGTGAGGAGAACTAGACAAATAACTGAATCAGAATGCTTATTTATAGTATACTGATGTCAACTCCCATTTTCTGAAAGTCATGTGATTTTTAGGAAAACCAGATGTGTCTGAAACCACAGTGCAGGGAGGATTGATGATGCTTTTGATTTTCTTCTCCCCCTGCAGGATGGTACTCTGTGTTTTCTCATATGGCCTCTAGGTGGCAGTGCTCAGTTTCTCAATTACTAACACACTATAACTGATTCATCCCCAATAGCATCCAGCTGCAGACCCACAACACCAGCAGTTTCAGAACTGCTGTTGCTGCGGAACTGCTGATATGAATAAGATTTCATGATGTACCAATAGCCTATTGGTCATGCTTAATATCAATGACAGGATACAAATACAGTTTATACTTCAAGGATATAGGCAACAACTATACGCTTTTTATTTAAAAATATTAATTAATGTGTTGTAAAGTGTTTCCCATTTTGTTGGAGAAGAAGCCATAAACAAAGATGAGCTGGTGATATCATTTTTAGCATTATAAAGTAGTTTCAAAAAATACATCAGAATCAGAATGTGCTTTATTTAATACTAATGTGGTATACATCTGGAACAGAAGACCCTACATTTGTATTGTATATACAGCAGGATGAATAGAACATATATATATTTACAAAACTAATTTTTAGTTTCACTCAAGTACTGAAAGTGAATTCTAAAACAGGGGCAATTGCTATGTTAGCTGTTTAAGCTGGAGATAGCGTTGGGGAAGAACTGTTCTTATCAGAGGTGGGTAATCCAGGGGTCAGATAGTGAAAGTCCTGCCATATTTTTATTCCACCCACTGAAGCATTAATGAGATAAATAAGTGATTAATTGAGTGATGATTGAGCATTATTGAAGACACCTGATGATAACAAGCAGAATCACCAAAGGAGAAAATCACTATTTTTAAGTCTCCACCATCGAGGTCAGGGTTTGTTTTAGTTGAGCTCTTGACCCTTGACTTTTAATATTAGATCTTGTTTGGGCAGTTTTAACTGCATTAAAACCAACCAGACAAGCAAAGTTAAAAGATAATCAGGTGTTGTTGGTTATGTTTTCACATAATCATTATTTGATCTGAATCACTGAACTCATTTAGAGCCCAATCTCTGAGTTAGATTGACATTATTGATTACAGCAGCACTGTAATTCTACTTTTTAAAGTTTGATTAAAAAAAAAAAAAAAAAAAATAAGAAAGATCACCTAAACACACAGACATCAAGAATCAGTCTGTGAATCAACAATGGTGAGAAAATAAAGCATGTTGCAGTGCATTCTGGGTGCCACCAATCAAAACTCATCCATGCCTCCCATCATGCATTGCTGCATGAATAAAGTATGAGCTGAATTGTCTGTAATTTTCTTTATTCTCACTATTTTAAATGTTGCTGTTTTTCTGTGACTTTTTAGTAGCTTGTTTTCTAATGTTCAGAGTTGATCTGTTGATCAGAATATGTTGCTTGTCACCGTTGTTGAGATTCATACGCTGATTCTTGATGTTTGTGTGTGAATAAAACAATTTTTATTTTAGTGATAAGGACAACTTTTAAAGAAAAAATTCTGTATTGATAAAGTTGATTTTCTGCTGTAGAGTCTAGTGATGGGAAGTTCGGTTCAATAAACCGGTTGAAAAAACCGGTTCACCGGTTATTTTACGCTCCGACGTAATGACGTCATCCGCGATCGCGTCTATCGCGGGCCGGGATGAAAAAACTTAACACATTCAAATATATAAAGTCAGTAATCATAAACATAAGTCAACTAAAACATTATAATCTGAAGCGTTTCTTACAATTTAGTTTTACATCTAAAGCATCCAAACACATGACACATACAGGCAGTGATGTGCAAACAAAGTTTTACAGTTATAAAGTGAATAAATTAGTCTTCATCAGAGCAGAAACCATGATCCTCTTACATTACGATTTATTTGTAATTAAATAAACTTACGTTTCGCCAGATTGGCCCCTCATTCGAGCCCTCTTAGCAGTCAGTGGTGTTTAGTTAGCTGCTCTGTAGCTTTAGATCACACGTTGAATCACGCATGCGCAGTATCATCAGTTCATCGGTTCTCAAATCGGACACGTCCGAAAGAAGCGGTTTCGGTGTGTACTGATGATCCGAAAACCGTTGCAACCGATTCTACTCGAGAACGAGATTGAGATTCGAGAATCGCGAGAGCGATTCAAAAGGAGTCGCTTGTTTGCTCTCGCTGTAGTTTGATTATGTCATGTTTTATTGTTTTTTTATACGTCATATTTTTGTTTAGAAATTAAATAAGCTGTCCATGGATTATTTATGAAACAAATAAATGTTTCCAATCTTTAAAAAAAAAATTAACTTGAAAGCACAACTGCACAACTTTCACTATATTGCTTTTTAAATAACATTAATATAGAAAAATAAATTTGAAGAAATATTTCTGAACAATAGTTTGATCTGTGTACAAAATATTATGTTCATGTTGGCATGTAGTTTATTATGTACAGTATTTTATGCTATTAATCTGCTATGGTGTACCTATTTGGAAAAGCACAATAAACTTTTTGTATTTTGAATTAAGTCATAAACATATTTCCAGTATGTTTTATATTATCACACTGTCCGATGTTCAACAAAACTTGACTAACGTGCTTTTCATTCTCTTGGAAAATTGCACGCATACGCAGTATCATCAGCTCACCGGTTCTCAAATCGGACAGGTCCGAAAGAAGCGGTTCTCGGTCGTGTACTGATGATCCGAAAACCGTTGCAACCGGTTCTTGACTCGAGAACGACAACGGTGACAGGCCGTGTATGTTCGTTGTGCGCCGCGCACGCGCACTCATATCAGCTGCTCTGCTGCTCGTGCCCATCATCATCAGTTCTCTCTTCACAGCAGGTTAAGTCAGTGTACTGTTGGATTAACTGAATAACTCCGGGATGTTGGTTTATTTCGAGAGGTAGTGTCAGGCACGTCAAAAAGTGAATAACTTTAGTAATTTGTGGATTCGTGTTTGCTAACTGGAGATGCGAACTGTTTGGAACGATTCAGACCGATTTGGTGAACTGGTTCGACCGGTTCACTGAAAAGAACCGGTTAAAAAGAACGGTTCGTTCGCGAACCGGACATCACTAGTAGAGTCATCTCCAGTGACCCAGAACATCCGAGCACAGATCCTGGCAGGTGCGGACGTAGATCTGGCTAACCTTCTTTCTCAGCTTCCAGTAGGTGACTCTAACCGCAAGATAGACTGTGGGGATTTTTCTGTCACGTTAAAAAACCAAAGCATTCATACATCACGTTTACTTTCTTTTTTCGAATTTGCTATTTCAGCCGTTTCACAGAAATGATTTGTTCAGCATTCCCCCATAGGCAACGCGAACTGAATGACTACCTATCGCTCATGGCTGAGCTCGCGTTGTCCTATGGGGGAGGACATTTCTACACTTACCACAAGCTTTTCTCTGCTAAATGCGTGGTCAGGGTCGCCCAGTGGAACCAGTGCCCTTACTGGTGTGCACTCGACCCTGACCTGCACAGCAGAGTTTTCCTCGGCTGCAGGAATATTTCATGCACTGTTTGCAGGTCATTCTACCGTCCCATGCCCACAAATCAACCCCTCCATTCCCCACTGCCCAGCCTCTGTCAAATCCACCAGCAATATTCCAAGACCAGCAACCATCAACCCATACAACTCTGACTTCAGACACAGAACATCATCTTCAGATAACAGACAGCCCTGCAATAACTTTAATATTGGCATATGCACCAGACAACGATGTCGGTATTTGCAATTTTTGTGGCGGTGCTCATTCCCATCCTGTATGTCCCGTGTCTAAAGCGGATAATAAAAACAAAAAATTACTTATCGACTCCTGTGAATATTTCTCGTCTATCTTTTGAACTTGCTCACCACCCGGACGCCGAATTCACTGATTATCTGCTGTCCGGTCTCAAACATTGTTTTAAACCTGGCGTGGAATGCCCGCTTTTCCAAAACATCATCTGTAAAAATCTCCAATCCGCTCTCGCTGAGCCTGACACCGTAAACAACCTGATTAGAAAAGAAGTCGAGTCAGGTTTCATGATCTGCCCTTTTGACAACCCTCCATTCAACATTTTTCACATCAGCCCTATTGGAGTGGCTACGAGAAAATTTTCAGGTAAGAAACGCCTCATAATCGATCTCTCAGCTCCACATAATTCTCTGTTCCCAAGCATAAATAGCTTGATTCCATTGAATACCATGACATAGATGACAATACCATGACATAGACATAGATCATGCAATCGCAATGATAAAAATCTTAGGTCGGGGTGCTTGGCTCGCAAAAATCGACATCACGTCTGCTTTTAAAGTGATGCCCATTCATCCTGATTCATGGCACTTATTCGGGGTGCGCTGGCACGAGAAATTCTATTTCGCTGTTCGCTTAACGTTTGGATGCAAAAGCAGCCCTAAAATTTTCGACATGTTATCAGAAGCGGTCTGCTGATTCTGTCGAACAATTACGCAATTCCTCACCTCATTCACCTGCTAGACGATTTTCTAATCATTTCGCCCCCCGACACCATTCCAGCTGCCCATATCCTTAAGGTTCGAAAAAGTTTTTTCTGAGCTTGGAATTCCCATCGCCAGAGGTGGAGATTCCAGGGGTCAGAAAGTAAAAGTCCTGCCATATTTTTATTCCACCCACTGAAGCATTAAATGAATAAATGATTAATTGAGTGATGATTGAGCATTATTGAAGACACCTGATGATAACAAGCAGAATCACCAAAGGAAAAATCACAATTTTTAAGTTACCATCATCGAGGTCAGGGTTTGTTTTAGTTGAGCTCTTGACCCTTGCCTTTTTAGTATCAGATTTTGTTTGGGTAGTTTTAACTGCATTAAAACCAACCAGACAAGCAAAGTTAAAAGATGATCAGGTGTTTGATTATGTTTCTCAAATCATTATTGATCTGAATCACTGAACTCATTTAGAGCCCAATCTCTGAGTTAGATTTACATTAATGATTACAGCAGCACTGTGATTCTTCAGAAAATCAGCTTATACAATACAGAATTTTTTTTAAAAAAACGTTGTCCTTATCACAAAAAAAAAAAAAAAAAATTCTTTTAGGCACACACAAACATCAAGTATCAGCCTGTGAATCTCAACAACGGTGACAAGCAACATATTGATCAACAGATCAACTCTGAACATTAGAAAACAAGCTACTAAAAAGTCACAGAAAAACAGCAAAATTTTAATAGTGAGAATAAATGAAATTACTAAGACAATTACGCTCATAATTATTCATGCAGCAATGCATGATGGAGCCATGGATGAATTTTGATTGGTGGCTCCCAGAATGCACTGCAACATGCTTTATGATGGCCACCACTGTTGAGATTCACAGGATGATTCTTGATGTCTGTGTGTTTAAATGAGCTCTGCTTTTTTTTTTTTAAATCAGAACTCTTTAAAAAAAAAAAAAAAGGTATTGTAAAAGCTGATCTTGTGCTGTAGAATCACAGTTCTGCTGTAATCAATAATGTAAAACTAACTCTCAGAGATTGGGCTCTAAAGTTCAGTGATTCAGATCAAATAATGTTTATGTAAAAACATTACCAACACCTGATTGTCTTTTAACTTTGCTTGTCCGTTTGGTTTTAATGCAGTTAAAACTGCCCAAACAAATCTAATTTTAAAAAGTCAAGGATCAGAGCTCAACTAAAACAAACCCTGACCTCGATGATGGTAACTTAAAAACTGTGATTTTCTCCTTTGGTGATTCTGCTTGTTATCATCAGGTGTCTTCATAATGCTCAATCATCACTCAATTAATCACTTATTTATCTCATTAATGCTTCAGTGGGTGGAATAAAAATATGGCAGGACTTTTACTTTCTGACCCCTGGAATCTCCACCTCTGCCCATCGCCCAGGAAAAAACGGTGGGTCCCGCCACATCCTTCAAATTCCTTGGAATTTATTTGGATTCAGTTAAATATCAAGCTTCCCTGCCCAAGGAAAAAATCGATAGGATAATCCTCGTCTCTTCTACCCTTCTAGACAGTTCAAATTGTTAAAAACGCAAACTCCTATCCCTGCTCGGCCACTTAAACTTCGCCATGCGCATCATCCCACAAGGCTGCCCGTTCATCGCGCATCTCCTCTCATTCGCCTCCTCGGTTCACGCGCTAGAGGACTTAATTTCCATAACACAGGCGTGCCGCGATGAAATCAGGTTATGGATAACATTTCTTAAACAGTGGAATGGCCTATCTTTTTCTATAATAATCTTGTCTCTTCCCCCGTGGATATCCAGCTGTTCACAGATGCAGCCCCCTCAATAGGCTTTGGAGGTTTTTACCAAGGACACTGGTTCGCATCACTATGGCCTCCTCAATTTCAGGACATACCACAGTCCTCAGCGCTATTCGAGCTCTATCCTCTCGTAGTAGCAGCCTTCCTGTAGGGAAAGAATGGACGGCAACTTTTTTTTTAGTGCATTGTGACAACGAAGCAACAGTCCAGTGCATTAATAAAGTCCGTTCTAATTCTCCTTTGATGCCTTTTTTAAGACATCTAATCTGGATCTCAGCATGCGACCAATTTATCATAATTGCTAAACATGTCCCAGGATCAGAAAACAAAATCACTGACTCTCTGTTTGCTTTCTGTTTTAGAAATTCAAGACGCTGTCTCCAGAGGCAGACCAATTTCCAACTCCAGTACCTCACTTTTCAGAACTCGCTCGACACAATCCTCCAAGCAGTCTCCTCGAGGACACTGCAATCCTATGTAACAGCTTGGAGATGTTTTAAAGCATTCCACCTCGTCATATAACACGCCGTTTCCCGATTTCTCTCTCCTTTCAATCACCTCTTTCATCTCATATCTCAACAGTGTCAAAGGGTTCCAAGTCGGGTCTATCAAAGGCTACTTGAGCGGCATCCAATTCTTTCACAAATTGATGTTTGGCACTCCCTCCACTGAGATTAAAAATTCACAAAACTCCCTCCTAATCAAAGGGATTCAATGTTTCCAGCCCAACCGTCCCGACCCCAGACAACCCATAACACTAGACATTCTCACAAATGCATCCATCCCTCCGCTCAGGCTACCAGCCTCTCAATACCGCCCGCACACTTGGCGCTATGTTTATTCTGGCCTTCTTCGGTTTTTTAAGATGCTCGGAACTCGCAATCACTTCCAATTCGATCAAAATCCACCCCACCATTGCAGACTTGTCTGTTCTCGATAACGATACAATCTCATATTTAATTAAACAAAGCAAGACAGGCCAAGCTATATTTTCAACATTTCCTTCATACATCGGATTGCTCTGTAAATCTCCATTCTTCGCTACCTCCCAACCATTTGTGCACCCCCCCAACGCCTCCCCAGCAAAAGATATCTCAGCAACATTCAGAACCTCTTTCATACCTCGGCAGCCCAAAAAACATCCCAGCACAGATCAACATCCAGACGAAGGTTAATCAAACAGCTCAAAAACCCATTCATCAGTTTTTAAAAAAAAAAAAATAAAAAATTATTTCTCCATCCAGCAAGTATTGATCTCCCAGCAGATGCAATGTTAGCCCTCCCAGTTGAAATATACTTTTCCTTCTCCATCCAGCGAGTATTGATCTCCCAGCGGATGCAACGTTAACCCTCCCTGGTGAACATATGCTTTTCTTTCTCCATCCAGCGAGTATCAATCTCCCAGCGGACGCAGCGATAGCCCTTCCAGGTGGTCATCAGCTTTCTTTCTCCGTCCAGTGAGTATATTCAGGTAAATTATCAGTGCTGGTTCGTTGACACTGTCGATCACATCATTTTTCTTGACAGGCTGGAAAACTGGGTTGGGCTTTCTAGGATGGTCCTTAAATGGTTCAGGTCATACTTAGAAGGGAGAGGTTACACTCTCAAAAAGGATGTGTTAATTAATAACACATTTTTTGTGTTATGGCTATTTAACACTTTTTGTGTCAATTAAGTTGATCATGGTGTAAAGAGAGAGAGAAAGAGAGAAACAACACTGTCCAACACAACATGTGTTAACTATCATCCAATCACATTGCTGCTACGTCACTCCGCAAGCCGTTAAGCAAGTTTGTGCCTCTTTCTTTATCGGTGGATGACTTGTGTTCATTTTGACACATTCATTGTGTTATGATTTTAACACATTAAATGTGTCAGGAAGGTGATCTGCTGTTAACAAGCAGAATCAAATGAGAAAATCACAATTTTAAGTTACCATCATGGAGATGAGTGTTTGCTTTAGTTGGGCTCTTGACCCTTGACTTTTTAATATTAGATTTTGTTTGGGCTGTTGTAACTGAGTTATAACAGACAGACAAGCAAAGAGAAAAGATGATCAGGTTGTGTTTGTTATGTTTTCACATAATTATTATTTGTCTTGAGCTCATTTAGAGCCCAATCTCTGAGCTAGATTTACATTATTGATTATAGCAGAAGATCAGCTTTTTCTACATAATTCAAAGGTATTTCTTAAAAAGTTGTTCTGATAAAAAAAACCTTGCTTTCAGGCACACACAGACATCAAGAATCAGCCTGTGAATCTCAACAGTGGTGACAAGCAACATATTCTGATTTTAGAAACATTAGAAAAGAAGCTACTAAAAAGTCACATAAAACAGAGAAAGAAAAAAAATAGTGAGAATAAAGGAAATTACTAAGACAATTCAGCTCATAATTTATTCATGCAGCAATGCATGATGGGAGCCATTGATGAATTTTGATTGGTGGCTCCCAGAATGCACTGCAACATGCTTTATTATTCTCACCACTGTTGAGATTCACAGACTGATTCTTGATGTTTGTGTCTTGAAATGAAAGAGTTTTTTTTTTTTTTTTTTTTAAATCGGAACAACTTTTAAGAAATTCTTCAGATTATATTGATAAAGCTGATCTTCTGTGTAATCAATAATGTCAACCTAACTCAGAGATTGGGCTCTAAATGATTTAAAATCTAAATGAAGTGATTCAGGACAATAATGATTATGTGAAAACATAACCAACACCACCTGATCATCTTTTCTGTTTGCTTGACTAGCTGTTACAACAGCCCAAACAAAATCTAATATTAAAAAGTCAAGGTTCAAGAGCCCAACTAAAGCAAACACTCATCTCCATGATGGTGGCTTAAAAATTGTGATTTTCTCCTTTGATTCTGCTTGTTAACACCAGATCACCTTCCTGCACATTTACTGTGTTAAAATCATTGACTGTGAATGTGTCAGAATTAACACAACAAGTGTCGTCCCTAAACTCACACACTGATGTGTAAGAATTTAACACATTTTGAGTCAGTTTTAACACATCCTTTCTAAGAGTGTGTATTGCATTCATTTTAACTGGTCAAAAATAGCACATCTATGACACAAATTGTGTGATTTTGACACATTAGTGTGTTAAATATTTTAACACTGCCTGTGTTAAGAAGAATAACACACTGGTTGAGTTAAAAAAAGTACACAAAATGTGTGTCCTTAACTAGACACACGGATGTGTTAAGATATAACACAGGTTTGTGTTGTTTTTAACACAACCTGTGTTATATCTTAACACACCCGTGTGTTAAGTCATCCGCCAATGAAGAAAGAGGCACAAACTTGCTGAACGGCTTGCGGAGTGACGTAGCAGCGATGTGATTGGATGATAGTTAACACATGTTGTGTTGGACACAGTGTCGTTTCTCTCTCTCTCACACACACATTAGTGTGTTAAATATTTTCTGCCTGTATTAAGAAAAAATAACACACTGGTTGAGTTAAAATTAACACAAAATGTGTTGTCCTTAACTAGACACACAGATGTGTTAAAATATAACACAGGTTGTGTTGTTTTTAACACATCTGTTTTAAGAGTGTATTAGAGTCTGGGACACATAAAGGAGCGGGAGAGCCCCTCTCATGACGCGAATTCGCGTCTGTTGTGAAAGGATTTTCACGCGCGAATGAAGCGAGTAAACTCAAAATGTTCAAGCGTCCAACTACGCACGAATATTTATTTGCGCAAGTCGCGTCTGGTGTGAACGCAGCATGACAAATGATTTTCAGGGGTATTGTTTTTACCTTTACACATAATTTCTTTCCTAATCTCATTAAATATTTATGCTATCTATAATGTTAAATTCTAAAATGTAGTCAAATAAATTAGAATAATACACTAGGCTGTTACCAATTAAATCAGTATCAACCAACTGCATGTTGCTTTCAGATGTAGCTACTTACAGTAAATAGATTTACACATTAATTACAACAGTATAATATAATGAGATTAATATTTTAAACAACATTTTTATTCAGAAATATGAAATGACAAAATGAAATGATACTTGGATTATATAAGTGATATCGCCACTAAGTGGCGGTAAGTCATTGTGTTAAAGAAGGAGTCATTTATTCATTTGTCGATTCGTTCAAAGCGCTGATTCATTCAGGAATAAAATCAAGTGGCTGTCTATATTAATTGGTCACTAAACAATCGTCTATATTAATGGGTTGTTCAAACACTCTTATTCATACAGGAAAACAACTCTGTGTGCCTACTGCGAGTCAGTCGCTCAACGCTTCTGTGACTTTATTTGCTATGGGAGTTTATTTGGCAGAGAAATAACCGTTCTGTCTGCCATCCGTTAGCCGGCCATACTTAATATTATTTGAATAATCTCAGCATATTGTCTAAACAAAAGTTATGACTCTGTGTATGATGACTTGATACTGGTCTGGGCTTCACCATATCTCTGTGCTGTAGTGAGTCGCGCAGCGTTGCCACACAGTTTTTGATAGGTGGTCAGCAATAATAGAACAGGCAGTGTGGCAAAGGTGTTGGCTATTAGGTAGTTGTGAGTGCAGGTGCAAAGTAAATGGTTATTTCTGAGATAAACTAGTATAATGAATAATATTTCTGAGCTAAACACGCGTTGCTGAATTTATGGACACTGAAGAAAGCTCTAATAGGCTCTGCCTCGGTATGGTATGTGTCAAGTCATTGTTAGTCTGGCTGTGTGATGAGAAAGAGATTAAGATTAAATACATTTTAAAGAGATTAAATGTAGTTACAATAAACTCGTTAAATCCATCGCAGAGAAGGACTATTATTCTGCTGCGCTGAACAGCGGAAAACTGATGACTGCACCGTTTAATGTTTGGTTGACCAATCAGCGGAAAGGGGTGTTTCATTCCCGCCCACATGTTGAGATCAAATATTCAAGTTGTTTATTCATTTTCTACCCCTGAATGAAAAATGAAAAATCAAGCCAAATTCTTTGTTTTTTGTTTTTTGTTGTTTTGTTTGTTTTGATTTCAATATTAAATAAAAAAACGAATGACCAAAAGGTACACGGACCCATATAGAGGGCCTATACACCTACTGTATGTACCAATACTATAATTGAACCTTAAAAAACTAACTTAACCAACACATTACTCTTAAATGGAAGAAGAAGAAAAAACATGTTGAATGACTGATTTTTGTAGTTATACATTTGTTCCCTTTTTTCTATTTTTAGAAAAAATCTGTAAAATATTAATCATCATTTTATGTAAAATTACACATTTTTCTGTAAAAATACACAACATTTCTTTAAAAAAACAAAAACAAATTTAATGTAATATTAAATACATGCAATTCCCTGTAAATTTAATAGTGGAAAATTAAATTACAGCAAATATCTGTAAAACAACAGGTATTTCAGTGTATAATGACAAAAACGGGAAAAATCTGTAAAAAAAAAAAATACAGACCATTACCTGTAAATTTACATTTATTTTTAACAGTGTATTTAATAAATGTTAATAAATTAATGTAATAAATGCAAATAAATGCTGTTTATTGAACATTCTACCCAGATAGCAACTTTGTGGGTAATGATGGCACTTGGGCGGACCGCTCCTGTTTGCCAGATCTGGACCACAAGCAGGCCATAGAAATGTGACATGTCAGCCAAGAGCAAAGAAATAAAACAGAACAATATATACTCACCTAAAGGATTATTAGGAACACCATACTAATACTGTGTTTGACCCCCTTTCTCCTTCAGAACTGCCTTAATTAGGGCCCGAGCACCGATGGTGTGAGGACCCTATTGGAATTGCTCAGCGAATTATTCTTCTCCAAAATGAATCACATTTTTGAGGGCCTAAACGTTCTCAAAAACTCATGAAACTTTGCACACGCGTCAGAAGTGGTGAAAATTTACATCTGATATGGGTTTCAGAATTAGGTGTGGCAAATGGCTCGATAGCGCCACCTACAAATTTCAATTAAGCGCCCTTCGTGCTACGTTTCACGTACAGTTATGAAATTCGGTAGACAGATGTAACAGCCCAATACCTACAAAAAGCCCCTGGGTGCAAAGTTTTGTAAACCCAACAGGAAGTGAGATATTTTGAATTTCTCTACAAATTTTGGCAGTTTTTGCCATTTCCACATGTTGTACTTAACGAACTCCTCCTAGAGCTTTAATCAGATCAACATCATATTTGGTCAGTCTAATCTAAAGGCCTTTGAGACGTTAAATTGCGAAGATCTAGAGTTTTCGCTGAAGGGCGTGTTCGTGGCGGCCTGGCAAGTTCGATGTTTCGCCATGAAAAAGAAGTTGTTGTAACTCGGGCATACAATGTCTGTCTGCCCCAAACTTCACATGTTTTATTAGAGTCCTGACTTGAAGACATCTATATGACAATTTTCAGTTACAGTTCTAGCGCCACCTGGGGGCAACAGGAAAGACATGTTTTTTACACTGTGATTCTCCTCATAGAGATTAAACCAGATCAATGTCATATATGGCCAGTCTAATCTTAAGGCCTTTGAGATGTAAATTGCAAAGATCTTGAGTTTTCGTTGAAGGGCGTGTCCGTGGTGACCGTCAAAGTCTGAGTTTCGCCTGAATGATAAGCTGTTGTAACTCAAGCATACAATGTCCGATCTGCTCCAAACTTCACACGTGTGATAAGAGTCCTGGCCTAAAGACATCTATATGACATATTCAGTTAGCCATAGCGCCACCTGCTGGCAACAGGAAATGGCATGCTTTACACTGTAATTCACTACCAGATTCACATTTTATTATGCCACGAAGTACCAAACATGCTAGAAACACGTTAAATTATGCAACACTTGGCTGAGTGCTAATGTTTGCAAATAATGCCACGAAAGAAACAGGAAGTTGTTGTAACTAAGGCATATGATGTCTGATCTGTTTCAAACTTCACATGTTCGATGATAGTCCTTGCCTGACGACATCAACATGGCAATATTCAGTGACGGTCAAAGTGCCACCTGTTGGCCACAGGAAGTGTGGCATTTTGAAATGACTTTGGCATAATTGTCCTGTATTCACTCGCTTACATGCATGTCACCCACTGTTCACTGTTTTCCTAAGGCCAATGGGTGGCGGTGAGCCCGGGTGCGAGGGCCCTTTCATCGCTGCTTGCAGCTTTAATTCTATTTGGCATTGATTCAACAAGGTGCTGAAAGCATTCTTTAGAAATGTTGGCCCATATTGATAGGATAGCATCTTGCGTTGATGGAGATTTGTGGGATGCACATCCAGGGCCGAAGCTCCCGTTCCAACCACATCCCAAAGATGCTCTATTGGGTTGAGATCTGGTGACTGGGGGGCCATTTTAGTACAGTGAACTCCTTGTCATATTCAAGAAACCAATTTGAAATGATTCGAGCTTTGTGGCATGGTGCATTATCCTGCTGGAAGTAGCCATCAGAGGACATGGTGGTCATAAAGGGATGGATATGGTCGAGCAGAATCATGAAGGTAAGAAGAAACAGCAAAAGACAAGCAGAAACACAGGAACTACAACTGACTTCAGCCACACCTTTAGATGATCAACTGAAGATCAAAGACATTAAATCTCTGAAGATCTGATAAACTCTCCACAAACAGCATTACCAGCTTCACTTATTACTAACCAGACTGACTTTTTCTGACATACATCTACAACGTTCTTGATTGAAATAACAGAAGTCTATAACTCTCATGTTTGACTCATTTGATGCTCCCTTAGTTTAAATTTTACATTTAAACACACCAAATATCATTTCAATTTTACTGCTATTGCAAATATGTTTGACAAACACATAATAAAAGTTAAGAGGCCATCTAATGGAAACATCAATCACCATCATGGTAACTTCAAATGAAAAACATGAGAGTTAAACTTCTGTTAATTCTCAATAAGAGCTTCTGTAGATGTGTGACAGAAATAAAGTCAGTCTGGTTAGTAATAAGTGAAGCTGGTAATGCTGTTTGTGGAGTTGTTTAATCAGATCTTCAGAGATTTAATGTCTTTTATCTTCAGTTGATTTCATTGAAGGCTGTGACTGAAGTCAGTTGTAGTTCTTATGTTTCTGCTCATCTCTTTCTTTCTTCTTTCCTTCAGTAATTCTGCTTGATAACAGGCTTGTTAATGTTGAGATGACTCTATAAATAATATATAAAATGTTGTGGATCAGATAAGGTCCAGTTCTGGTTTATTACTTTGCTCTTGGCTGACATGTGGCATTTTTATGGCCTGCTTGTGGCCCAGATCATCATTCTGCATGTGCCAGATGTGGGCCGGATCTGGGCTGACACAAAGTTGCTATCTGGGGTTGTTAGTAATGTATTTAAAACGATCAAACACCAATGGGACATTTTGTTCTTGTAATGTCCTTTTGGAAGTAGTTCTGCACTTCTGCTCAATTCTAAAAATCGACCTGAGGTCCTTTGCCGATCCCGTTCCCCTTTCTCTCTATGTCCCACACAGAATGGGAAATGAAGACAGACAGCAAAGACTATGTGTGCAGGCACATAGTCTTTCTTTACAAAGTGACATTGCCAACTGATCTGGTATGCATGCAGCGTTTTTAGTCATTTTTGTGGATCCGTGTGAATGGAGATCATTTTGACAGTAAAAAAACTTTTCAGTTTTTTCTAATAGTTGTTGTATTAACATACCCTAAGACTAGAGAGAAGTGGTGCTCAGCATAGCCTTTTCTGAGTTCTCTGTTTGTACTCTCACAATTACCTTATTATTTGTATGGTGGAAACTGGCGTTCATAGTAATGGACCATATAAAAGGATGTTAGCTGGCTTGAGTCAAACACAGACAACATCCCACATACAAAGTGAATAGTTTCAGTTCTGTTCATACTGAAGTTCTGCAGAAGTAAAATGCATAAAGAAAGAGAAAAAAGGAACTTTTTTTGATCTCAGCAGATCAGGTGAATGGCAGCTCATTCCACCAAAGAGAACAGAGAGGGTGGTGGTTTTGGAAAGTGGGTCCTGGGCAATGGAGAACAATGATGGAGACAAGCATAATTTACACAGTCCCCAGCCACACACAGCATGGTGGGGTCAGATGGGTGTCCCCTGGGCAGCCTAACTGGGGCCCAGATGATTTTGTCCACAGTTTCCATGTAGGCCCCACATGGGTTAGCCCAGATGAACTGAACACTGCTCAGTGTGCACACTACAGGCTGTTAAATGTAACACAGAAACATGCTGGAGTTAATGAGATAATTAGGTGATAATGAGCAGAATCGCTGAAGGACAGAGAAAAAACAAGAACTACGACTTCAGCCACAGCCTTCGATGAAATCAACTGAAGACATTAAATCTCTGAAGATCTGATTAAACATCTCCACAAACAGCATTACCAGCTTCCTTGTTTACTAACCAGACTGACTTTATTTCTGACATTCATCTACAAAAGTTGTTATTGAGAATTACCAGAGGTTTAGATGTTGATGATTTGTTGAAAATAAGTTTGTTTGATGTCACCGTGTCGAGGTCAGCGCTTACTTCAGTTAGGCCGTTTGACTCTGACTGTTTTAGTGCTTCTCTGGCTGCTCTTGCTGTTTGTTATGGCAGAAAAACAGAGATAATGTGTTTAGCTGTTGTCAGCTGTTTGATGATAAGAATATTATTGTTATCATGTAGTGGTTTTGTTTGCTAATCTACTGACTGAGCTTTATTTGAAGAAGATGTTATTAATTTTGTGCTTTTCCAGAATAACAAAAAGTTTTAAAAATCAGATCAAAATAATAAATCTGAAAAATACAATACATTAAATGCTTTAAAACACCTGCAAGATTTATTCACACACAGACATCAAGAATCAGCGTATGAATCTCAACAATGGTGACATGCTTCATGCTGCAATGCATTCTGGGTGCCTCATACAAAACTCATCCATGGCTCCCAGAATGCATTGCAGCATGAAGCATGTCACCATTGTTGAGATTCATACGCTGATTCTTGATGTCTGTGTAAGTGAATCTTGCAGGAGGTTAGAAGTGTTTAGTGAACAATGTGTTTTTCAAGTTTTTCTGATTAAAACATTTTTACTGTTGTTATTCTAGAAGAGATCCAGCACAGAGCTAAATGCATTTTGCTCAAAAAACAGTCATTAGATCAGTGAATTAAGCCACTAATAATTATATTTTTTATCATCTAGCACCTGACCATATTGTTTCTTGTTTTTATTGCCATAACAAACAGCAAAAGCAGCCATAAAAACACTTAAATAGTCAAGAGTCAAACTGCCTAACTGAAGTAAGCGCTGACCTCGATCACGGTGACATCAAACCAAACGTATTTTCAACAAATCATCAACATCTAAACCTCTGGTAATTCTCAATAACAACTTTTGTAGATGAACGTCAGAAATAAAGTCAGTCTGGTTAGTATAAGTGAAGCTGGTAATGCTGTTTGTGGAGATGTTTGATCAGATCTTCAGTGATTTAATGTCTTTTATCTTCAGTTGATTTCATCGAAGGCTGTGGCTGAAGTCGTAGTTCTTGTTTCTCTGTCCTTCAGTGATTCTGCTCGTTATCACCTAATTATCTCATTAACTCCAGCATGTTTCTGTGTTACATTTAACAGCCTGTAGTGTGCACACTGAGCAGTGTTCAGTTCATCTGGGCTAACCCATGTGGGGCCTCCATGGAAACCATGGACAAAAATGTCTGGGCCCCTGTTAGGCTGCCCAGGTGACACCCATCTGGACCCCACATATCGGTGCTGGCTGGGAGTTGTGTAAAAAGAGAGTCTGTGTAAAAAGAGTCTGAACAGTCTTTGATCATTAATGAGACATGCAGTTTTTGATCAGTGAGTGAAAGAGTGCTGTATGTGGATGGTGAAGGAGAGCTTGGTGAAAATGTGACAATGGTGTTTTTTCTTTAATACATACATACATACATACATATACTTAAAATAACAAAGGTAACAGACAAACTCTTACTTAATAGTAAGAGAAATAATAAAATCAGCTGCTATCACTCTTTGTACACATATATTGCTGTTTCTATTATCTCTTCTATTATCTATTATTTACCACTGGAGCGGGAAGGACACATTTAAAAAAAAAAAAAAAAAAAAACCCTGTTCATTCGATTTTTGTACATTTTTTATAGCTACACACTAAATGTGGTATTTGAGGGACAATCAGTGAAACCATGAAACCTTAAACCGAAACTTCAGACTAAGTCTGTAAAACAGCAAGCCAAGCACATTATCTGCTTTTCACTCATTTTGCAGTTATAAAACAAACTTTTGGCAAAACACAGATTTCCACAGATTATGCTACATTTTGCCAAAACACCACTGTCAGCAGTGTACAGAGGGTGTATAGTCCAGGGGTCAGAAAGTAAAAGTCCTGCCATATTTTTATTCCACCCACTGAAGCATTAATGAGATAATTAAGTGATTAATTGAGTGATGATTGACCATTATTGAAGACATTCACTAAAGGAGAAAATCACAGTTTTTAAGTTACCATCATCGAGGTCAGGGTTTGTTTTAGTTGAGCTCTTGACCCTTGACTTTTTAATATTAGAGTTTGTTTGAGCTGTTGTAACTGTATTAAAACCAACCAGACGAGCAAAGTTAAGAGATGATCAGGTGTTGGTTATGTTTCCACATAATCATTATTTGATCTGAATCACTGAACTCATTTAGAGCCCAATCTCTGAGTTAGATTTACATTATTGATTACAGCAGCACTGTGATTCTACAGCAGAAGTTCCAGTTTTTTTTTAAAATAATCCAAAGGTTTATCAAAATTTGTTCTAAAGAAAAAAGGCTTATTTAGACACACATAGATCAAGAATCAGCCTATGAATCTCAACAGTGGTGAGGATAATAAAGCATGTTGCAGTGCATTCTGGGAGCCACCAATCAAAATTCATCCATGGCTCCCATCATGCATTGCTGCATGAATAAATTATGAGCTGAATTGTCTTAGTAATTTTCTTTATTCTCACTATTTTATTTTTTTTTTTTCTGTTTTTCTGTGACTTTTCAGAAGCTTGTTTTCTAATGTTCAGAGTTGATCTGTTTATCAGAATATGTTGCTTGTCACCGTTGTTGAGATTCACACTGATACTTGATGTCTGTGTGTGCCTAAAAGAAGGATTTTTTTTTTGATCAGAAACTTTTAAGATATCCTTCAGATTATATTGATAAAGCTGATCTTCTGCTGTAGGCTACTCAATAATGTAAATCTAACACAGAGATGGGCTCTAAATGAGTTCAGTGATTCTGATCCAATAATGATTATGTGAAAACATAACCAACACCACCTGATCATCTTTTCTTTGCTTGTCTGGCTGTTATAACTCAGTTACAGCAGCCAAACAAATTGAAGAGTGAGGGTCAAAAAAAGAGTGAAGGGTCAAGAGCCCAACTAAAGCAAACCCTGACCTCTGTGATGTGTCTTAAAAATTGTGATTTTCTCCTTTAGTGATTCTGCTTGTTATCATCAGGTGTCTTCAATAATGGTCAATCATCTCTCAATTAATCACTTATTTATCTCATTAATGCTTCAGTGGGTGGAATAAACTTTTACAGAAAGTAAAAGTCCTGCCATATTTTTATTCCACCCACTGAAGCATTAATGAGATAAATAAGTGATTAATTGAGTGATGATTGAGCATTATTGAAGACACCTGATGATAACAAGCAGAATCACCAAAGAGAAAATCACAATTTTTAAGTTACCATCATCGAGGTCAGGGTTTGTTTTAGTTGAGCTCTTTTCAGAATATGTTTGCTTGTCACCGTCGTTGAGATTCACAGACTTATACTTGATGTCTGTGTGTGCCTAAAATAATTTCTTTCTATGTTACAAGGACAACTTTCAAAAGTATTTTTGTATAAAGCTTATCTTCTGCTAGAATCATAATAATCTAAATCTAACTCAGAGATTGGGCTCTAAATGAGTTCAGTGATTCAGATCAACTAATGATTATGTGAAAACATAACCACACCACCTGATCATCTTTAAACTTTGCTTGTTTGGTTGGTTTTAATGTAGTTAAAACCCCCAACAAAGCTAGTATTAAAAAGTCAAGGGTCAAGAGCTCAACTAAAACAAACCCTGACCTCGATGATGGTAACTTAAAAATTGTGATTTCTCCTTTGGTGATTCTGCTTGTTATCATCAGGTGTCTTCAATAATGGTCAATCATCACTCAATTAATCACTTATTTATCTCATTAATGCTTCAGTGGGTGGAATAAAAAATGGCAGGACTTTTACTTTTACTTTTACCCACCTCTGTTCACCAGTCATTCTTTTTTAACCCCTTAACTGTCACAGTCCCGCTGGTCGGACGCCTCCCAACCAGAGGTGTATAGTCCAGGGGTCAGAAAGTAGAAGTCCTGCCATATTTTTCCATTCCACCCACTGAAGCAGTGTTAAAGTTAATGAGATAATTAAGTGATTAATTGAGTGATGATTGACCATTATTGAAGACACTTGATGATAACAAGCAGAATCACCAAAGGAGAAAATCAATGACCATTGACATTTTAATATTAGAATTGTTTGAGCTGTTAACTGAGTTATAACAGCCAGACAAGCAAAGAGAAAAGATGATTAGGTGTTGGTTATGTTTTCACATAATCATTATTTGATCTGAATCACTGAACTCATTTAGAGCTCAATCTCTGAGTTAGATTTACGTTATTGATTACAGCAGCACTGTGATTCTACAGCAGAAGATCAGCTTTATCAATATAATCTGAAGGATTTTGCAAAAGGTGTTCTGATAAAAAAAAAAAAAAAGTTGCTATCATTTAGAGACACAGACATCAAGAATCATCCTGTGAATCTCAACAGTGGTGGCCATCATAAAGCATGTTGCAGTGCATTCTGGGTGCCACCCATCAAAATTCATCCATGGCTCCCATCATGCATTGCTGCATGAATAAATTATGAGCTGCATTGTCTTAGTAATTTCCTTTATTCTCACTATTTTATGTTTATCTGTTTTTTATGTGACTTTTTAGTAGCTTGTTTTCCAATGTTCAGAGCTGATCTTTATCAGAATAGGATACCGGTGAACTGGTTGAACCAGTTCACCAAATCGCAGAGGTGGAGATTCCAGGGGTCAGAAAGTAAAAGTCCTGCCATATTTTTATCTCATCCACTGAAGCATTAATGAGATAATTAAGTGATAAATTGAGTGATGATTGACCATTATTGAAGACACCTGATGATAAAAAGCAGAATCACCAAAGGAGAAAATCACAATTTTTAAGTTACCATCATCAAGGTCAGGGTTTGTTTTAGTTGAGCTCTTGACCCTTGCCTTTTTAGTATTAGATTTTGTTTGGGCAGTTTTAACTGCATTAAAACCAACCAGACAAGCAAAGTTAGAAGATGATCAGGTGTTGTTGGTTATGTTTTCTCAAAACCATTATTTGATCTGAATCACTGAGCTCATTTAGAGCTCAATCTCTGAGTTAGATTTACATTACTGATTACAGCAGCACTGTGATTCTACAGAAGATCAGCTTATACAATACAGAATTTTTTTAAAAAAAAAGTTGTCCTTATCACAAAAAAAAAAAAATTCTTTTAGGCACACACAGACATCAAGTATCAGCCTGTGAATCTCAACAACGGTGACAAGCAACATATTCTGATCAACAGATCAACTCTGAACATTAGAAAACAAGCTACTAAAAAGTCACAGAAAACAGCAAAATTTTAATAGTGAGAATAAATGAAATTACTAAGACAATTTAGCTCATAATTTATTCATGCAGCAATGCATGATGGGAGCCATGGATGAATTTGGATTGGTGGCTCCCAGAATGCACTGCAACATGCTTTATGATGGCCACCACTGTTGAGATTCACAGGATGATTCTTGATGTTTGTGTGTTTAAATGAGCGCTTTTTTTTTTTTTTTTTTTAAATCAGAACTCTTAAAAAAAAAAATAACAATTTGTATTGTAAAAGCTGATCTTGTGCTGTAGAATCACAGTGCTGCTGTAATCAATAATGTAAATCTAACTCAGAGATTGGGCTCTAAATGAGTTCAGTGATTCAGACCAAATATGTAAAAACATAACCAACAACACCTGATCATCTTCTAACTTTGCTTGTCTGTTTGGTTTTAATGCAGTTAAAACTGCCCAAACAAAATCTAGTATTAAACAGTCAAGGATCAAGAGCTCAACTAAAACAAACCCTGACCTCGATGATGGTAACTTAAAAATTGTGATTTTCTCCTTTGGTGATTCTGCTTGTTATCATCAGGTGTCTTCAATAATGCTCAATCATCACTCAATTAATCACTTATTTATCTCATTAATGCTTCAGTGGGTGGAATAAAAATATGGCAGGACTTTTACTTTCTGACCCCTGGAATCTCCACCTCTGCCAAATCGGTCTGAATCGTTCCAAACAGTTCGCATCCAGTAAGCAAACAGGAATCCACAAATTACTAAAGTTATTCACCTTTTGACGTGCCTGACACTACCTCTTGAAATAAACCAACATTCCGGAGTTATTCAGTTACTCCAACAGTACAGTGACTTAACCTGCTGTGAAGAGAGAACTGATGATGATGAGCACGAGCAGCAGAGCAGCTGATATGAGTGCGCATGCGCGGCGCACACGAACGAACTTACACGGCCTGTCACCGTTGTCGTTCTCGAGTCAAGAACCGGTTGCAACGGTTTTAGGATCATCAGTACACAACCGAGAACCGCTTCTTTCGGACATGTCCGATTTGAGAACCGGTGAGCTGATGATACTGCGCATGCGTTTAACTTTTCAAGTGAACGAAAAGCACGTTAGTCAAGTTTTGTTGAACATCGGACAGTGTGATAATATAAAACATACTGGAAATATGTTTATGACTTAATTCAAAATACAAAACGTTTATTGTGCTTTTCCAAATACACCAGATTAATAGCATATAATACGATACATAATAAACTACATGCCAACATGAACATAATATTTTGTACATAGATCAAACTAATGTTCAGAAATAGTTCTACAAATTTATTTTTCTATATTAATGTTATTTAAAAAGCAATATAGTGAAAGTTGTGCAGTTGTGCTTTCAAGTTATTTTATTTTTTTTTTTTTTTAAGATTTTTTAAGATGTCCGCAAACATTTATTTGTTTCATAAATAATCCATGGACAGTTTATTTAATTTCTAAACAAAGTGATATAAAGATAACTACAGCAAGAGCAAACAAGCGACTCCTTTTGAATCGCTCTCGCGGTTCTCGAATCTCAATCTCATTCTCGAGTAAACCGGTCCGATCTGAACCGATGAGCTGATGATACTGCGCATGCGTGATTCAGCGTGTGATCTGAAGCTACCGAACAGTAACATCACAGCACCGGTTAACTAGGACAACTGATGCTATGAGAGGACTCGAGTGAGGGGCCAATCTGGCGAAACGTAAGTTTATTTAATTACAAATAAATCGTAATGTAAGAGGATCATGGTTTCTGCTCTGATGAAGACTAATTTATTCACTTTATAACTGTAAAACTTTGTTTGCACACATCACTGCCTGTATATGTCATGTTTTGGATGCTTTAGATGCAGAACTAAATTGTAAAAAACGCTTCAGATTATAATGTTTAGTTGATGATGTTATGATTACTGACTTTATTTGAATGTGTTAAGTTTTGTCATCGCGGATGACATCATTATGTCGGAGCGTAAAAGAACCGGTGAACCGGTTTTTTCAACCAGTTTATTGAATTGAACTGTCTGAAAGAACCGGTTCACGGAAAAGAACCGAACTTCCCATCACTAAACAACTCAAGCAAGATCTAATATTAAAAAGTCAAGGGTCAAGAGCCCAACTAAAGCAAACCCTCATCTCCACGATGGTGGCTTAAAAATTGTGATTTTCTCCTTTGGTGATTCTGCTTGTTATCATCAGATGTCTTCAATAATGCTCAATCATCACTCTTTATCACTTAATTATCTCATTAACTTTAACACTGCTTCAGTGGGTGGAATGAAAACATGCTGGAGTTAATGAGATAATTAGGTGATAACGAGCAGAATCACTGAAAGACAGAGAAACAACAAGAACTACGACTTCAACCACAGCCTTCGATGAAATCAACTGAAGATAAAAGACATTAAATCACTGAAGATCTGATTAAACATCTCCACAAACAGCATTACAGCTTCACTTATTACTAACCAGACTGACTTTATTTCTGACATTCAAGTGTTGATGATTTGTTGAAAATAATAGTTTTGTTTGATGTCACCAGCATCAAGGTCAGTGTTTGCTTTAGTTAGGCAGTTTGACTCTTGACCTCTTCAGTGTTAGTTTTTCTCTGGCTGTTTTGGCTGTTTGTTATGGCAATAATGACAAGAGAAAATGTGATCAGCTGCTTTATGATAAGAATGTAATTGTCATGTAGTGGCTTAATTCAATGATCTAATGATTGGGATTCATATGAATAATGTGTTTGTGTTGCCTCTCTTCTAGAAATACAATGACAAAATGGTTTTAATCAGAAAAGCTGAATGAGTTTTAAACACATTGTATATTAAAAACATTTTAAAACTCCAGCAAAACTTCCTCACACACAGACATCTAAAATCAGTGTATGCATCTCAACAATGGTGACATGTTTCATGACACAATGCATCTGGGTGCATCATGCAAAAAAAAAAAAAAAAAGCATGTCACCATGTTTGAGATTGTTTGTATTATGAAGAAAATGCAATTACCCTGCCTCCTTGTTATGATTTTGGATGTCTGTTGCTACACATTTGACCAATGTGTTAAATGTTAGGTATTGCTTACAATATTATTATTATTTATATTTGTTTGTTTCTAAGAAGTGTGTTATACTGTATGGCCATAGATGTACAGTTATTGTTTGTGTCTGTCCATGAGAAGGAGGAGAACTGGACTGCAGCACACAGAAGTGTGTGTGGTTCTATGTGTGTGTGCTCAAGGAAACAGAACTGTGGTTCTACTCCTAGAACCTAAGGACATCAGCCATCTTTGGCTGAGTTTACTGGAGTTCAAGGACACAAAAAGCCAGACAGCTTGAGGCCTTGAGAAGGATCTGGAAACTTTGGGAATGTTACAACGTATGTCAATCAAGAAGATAACCCAACGTCTGCGATAAACAACACGAGTATAAAAGACTGATGAGTTGATACGTCAGTACCCCCGACGCCGAAAAGGCCAGAGCTGAGGACAAGAAACCCCAAGCTGAAGATGGGAAGCCCAGAGCTGACTACACCTTTGACTCAAGAGTGATTACAGTATTTTATACCTTAATGATGAAGTTTTATTTGCCTTTACATTTTTGATTATTACAAATAAAAGTAACCAATTAAATGAAATTTAATTGATTACAAAGCTGCCTACCTTAGCTTGATTTATAATGTTTTTAAGAGAACAAGAACGTACCACAGGATTCCTTCTGACCAAATTGTAAGTAATTTAAAATGCTTATAATTTAGGCCAGATTCGACTTACTTTACCTAACCTGAGAATAATAAATAAGGTTAAAAGGTGTTAAGATCAAAATACACACCGTAAAACAAGATTCATAGGCTGATTCTTGATGTATGTTGTGAGTAATCTCACTAAGTGTTTAGTATACAATCTGTTTTAAACATCAGATTTTCTGACTAATCTATGGCTGGATCTTATGTG